>JAFBJU010000437.1:0-107042 GCA_016785305.1 Colistium nudipinnis
TTTTTTAACATTTATTTGGACATTTTTGGACGACACACTCACCTCTGACGTTTTAGTTGACATTTTTGGACGAAACGCTATAATATGACGTCTTTTTTAACATTTATTTGGACATTTTTGGACGACACACTCACCTCTGACATTTTATTTTGTCGTTTTCCGACGACACGCTATACTATGACGTTTTTTTTTTGTCTTTTTTGGACGGCACACTATACCAGGACGTTTTTGTTGACAAAATGGCCAATGTCGTATACGAATATATATGAATATCGGTACGAGCGGCGTTGGCACTGTACCTGTGGAGGGCGTCCTACAACAGCAGACTGTGTCCTCTGTAGAAATAATTGGGGAGCTGGAACAGTCTTCTGTTCCGTGCTCCCTCTGGGCCAGGACCAACAGGCATTCGCCACCTGTGGACACAATCCAAACACAAACACGATCCTCACCAAAACCATCCTCAAATAATAATGCGATCACAAATGTTTTTGTTATTTTTAGACAGCATACTATAGTATGACTTTTTTTTGTCCTTTTTGGATGACACACTATACTATGACGTTTATTTTGTCCTTTTTGGATGACACGCTATACTATGACTTTTTTTCTGTCATTTTTGGATGACACAAATTTTAGACGGATCTTTTATAAATATAGGGCCAATGTTGTATACAAATATATATGAATATCAGTACGAGTGGTGTTGGCACTGTACCTGTGGATGGCGTCCTACAACAGCAGACTGTGTCCTCTGTAGAAATAATTGGGGAGCTGGAACTCTGTCTTGTACTCCCTCTGAGCCAGGACCAACAGGCCTTCGCCACCTGTGGACACAATCCAAACACAAACGAGATCATCACCAAAACCATCCATACAATAATAATGCGGTCACAAATGTGTTTGTTATTTTTAGACGGCATACTATAGTATGACCTTTTTGGTAAAAATGTAGTTTTCAGTGTATCATTTGTTGTTTTTTTTACGTTTCTGTAACAAATACCATATCATGCCAAAAGCATATTCGACATTTTGATACTTTTCACATTTTTGACCGACAACCTAAACTGTGGCTTTTCTGGTCAAATGCTGGACAAAATACCAATTTCAAATCATGGCATAGCACCGTATGTCAAAAAAACAGACAAACTTCTCCATCCATTCAGCAGCCTCTCACCATTCAGCAGCGAGCAATGATGAGGGGCGGGGGGACAGAGAAAACAAACCTTATGAATAAATCCCAGTCTGGTGACTTCTATTGGGGCCTTTTGATGCAGATATCACGTGGGCAGGAGGGTGGGAGACAGCATTAGTTTGCTGTCCGTGCTCCTGAAAACAGACGCGCCTCACGCGGAATCCCTCTCCCCGCAGAGACCGCAATTCTGCAACAAACAAACAAACAAACAAACAAACAAAAACAGCAGCAGCATTGACAACGGTCAATATTAGACAGACAATCAGCAACTACAGCAACTCCACGGTACCTGTGCGCAGACCTGAGGCTGTGGTGACGAGCTGCTCCAAATCAACTACAAGTGAGTGTCAACTTGGCATTACTCCACCTCCTGCTCTTAAGCTCTTAAGGATGCTGCAGTACTGCAGGATGAAGAGATCAGATGTAAAAAACAAAGACTTATAAACACTATATCTACGTTTTTGTCAAATTGTGGTCGACATGCTACGCTACGACGTTTCTCACTTTTCTCACTTTTTTGTTGAGTTTTTGTCAAATGTTGTTAAATACACCTCGGCCTTTCCATCTGAGTGGATCACTATTGCAATTTTTTGTTTGGTAATTGCACTTACAATTACATACATTACATATTAGCACATCCATTTATAAAAAAAAAAAAATCTTTGTCTACGTTACTTTCGAGTAAGCCCTGTCTTTCCGCATTCAAATTCCCCACATCTCCTCCGGTCAATGATCAATCTGATTGGCTTATGTGAGGGACACTAGTGGGTGCGGTTGCCTACAGACTTTGCTTTGCATTTTTACTTTTGTCCCAAAACTGTTTTGTTTTGGACAATTTTTGGTAATACATTTTTGCAGGAAGGCTGCAGTGCACTGGAGGATATAGAAGTGAAAGTGTAACTCATAACAGAAAAACACACAGTAATCGTGGGGCTGTAAATTTCTCGGTGCAAAACCAACACTTTTATTCTAAAAGGTTTCGAGATGTGAGTGTAACACGCAAGTTAGAAAGGTTTACTGCATAAGATTATGAATGTTTGCAAATCTTTCTTCAGTAAACTTGACCCAGAGCAACAGTGTTCAATGTCCTGGTACGGGCTATAATTGAGTTATTTTAGCAAATCAAATCAACTCCGCTAATACCGGTATGGGAATAAATGTTGAAAATTAACAAAATCTACATATTTGGGCACTTTTGCTAATAGCAGAATATTCAAAATGTAAAATACAACAAACAATCAAACTATATCAACCAAATAGAAATTATAAAAAAATTGCTGCATATGCTTAAGATACAGAACCTTTTTCAAAACAAATACTGTAACAAAGGCTGGACGTAAAAACCCAACAGTAAAAACAAATATCGAAATCTTAGTAACCATAAAGTAATTGAAATGACAATTCAGCACGCAGTGATGGGGCAGTTCTGGAGCAAAATCAATTTGAATTGAGATTTAATGAAAAGTTCATGTTTAAAATTGATTTTTTTGTATTCTGGCTAATAGATTTGGTGGTATACACGGTAGCATGAATGAGCAAATTGAGCTACTGCAATCACAGTCGTGACATTTCAGCTGCATTTGATGCTAGACACATTAACCAAAGTATAAATTGCACTTGTTGTCAACTTAGCACACATTTTAACAGTACATTAATAATCCACGATACATATTTCAAACTACATTCAATGCAAAGAGCGCGGAGAGAGAGAGAAAGAGAGAGAGAGAGAGAGAGCGCATGAAAAACATACGCAGTACACGGTTGCGTTGCCCTCCTGAGTACTTTGCTGTCATATCGAGCTCCCTGTCACACGTCAATTCAATAAAAGCAACTTTATTGCATGGTAAGGCCTATAATCTGAAGTGAACACACATCGTTATTTGCGAATGACCAACTTCCCTCAGGAGGCGCCCCGTGCATACCCGCTCCACGACGCCTTGGCGCGATCCAAATGCCCTCCACTGCACATCAGAAGCCACAACAACTGAGAGAGGAATGCTGTTTAGAACCAAAATGCCACCATTCAAGAAATGATATAAAAAAAATAAATAATGTTCCACAGAAAAGAGTCAATAAATCACAAACATATGCACAAAAATCCGATCCCCCCCCCGACGACAATAAAGAAAACGCTCCGGTTGTTCTCGCCCCTTGTGGAGCACATCCACTTAACTGTTGTCGCCCGGCTACCATGACAGTCTGCGGATGAGCTGGACAATCAGACCATATTGTACCCCACGGGCAGAAAACCCCTCGCGGGCTGCGGCCGCTGCCACGTCACAACAGAACGTTGTTTTTTTTCCACCTGCCCGGACCAATGTGAATGGCCAATGCATGTTTCGAATGGAGAAAAGGAGCACGGCGACTGTCGCCTTGCACAACGCCTGCTACGTCGGAAAGGCAACCTGCAACTTGCAAGTAATGAATAGACTGGCCAAAGATAAATCTAGCTTTGCTCTGCTCCATTTATTTGGACTCCCATCTGATACGGAATGTGACTCGGGCCGGCGGTTTGTCCATGGAAGCGGATCGTACGCGTTTAAGACAAATTGAATTTGCGACAGGGGGTGCACCCACGCCGAGGCGGATTGAATCAGTATTATGGCAATAGAATCTTCGTCGAAACCCCACTGCAGCTTTGCAAGAGAGTTGAACGGACCCCAGCCCTGAATGAAACGCTCCGCTCCGCTCCCAGACATACAGAAATCCATTGTGAGCAATACATTGTGTGCATGCAGTGAACTGACAACACTGTACAAATAACAGCCTGCGCGACAAGTCCAGAGTGAACGAGCGGCAAATTTGCGAAACAAGGCTGCACAAACGGCGAGAGAGCCTGTTTAAAACCACGCGTAAGATCAGACCCCTCGCGGTCCGGTCGCCTTACTCCCCCCCCCTTGCAAAAGCGCGAACCTTCGTGCCATCTCGACATCCTTTAATGAAAACGTACAAAATAAACGAGCGCAATGTGTGTCTTTGCAATACTCGCAACCAAACAAAGCTTATACTCTTCAGAAATAAACACCAATCCAATAATATATAACAGTGTGATATAAAGTCGTATATTTCTGGTAAAGGAATGAATAAAAGCTTGAGGCACCAAAGGCTATTGTACACAAAATACAAAAACAACGTGTAAGAATGAGAGCAAAAGAGAACATGAGAAATAAAGAAAGAAATATTTTCGTTGACGCCCTCCGTAGACCCTGAGGGCGTTGTCGGCTCGGAGAGGAAGATCTCGATGGAGATCAACGAACCCCCACCCCCCCAGCAGAATCCGTTCCCCCGTGCCGAGAGGGGCGTCCCGAGCGAGCCTATCCGATCGCAAATCCTTCAGAGCCCCGTTCGTTTTTTTGCCGCACCGCTGCAGCGAGGGGTGCCAAGTTCCTCCCTTCTTGCCCGAAGCGGTGCTGCTGCTGGTGGCCCCACGCGGACAAGGCCGCGCCGGGAGCGCGCGGCGGTGAAAACCTGCCGATATCGGACCCTCTGCAGGCATCACCACAATAAAGCAACAATAACCAACCAGCATTGCGTTTCTGGGGATTTTCAGGCTACCAGCCATGGCGTGACTCCCTTGGAAAAGATTTAAGGAGAGCAAAAACAATTAAAAATGACTAATTCAGAGCTCTGGGTTTGTTGTTGTTGTTTTTTTTGTGTTTTTTTTTTTTATGTTAGTGTGGTTTCTCTTTTTTCTGCAGAAGCCGTGACGCAACCACAAAACAGTGACAGGTATGTACAATACATATAAATATAGTTTCAGTACACTACTCATGCTTTTGCAGGGGTCAGGGGGTGCAAATGTTCTGTTGTGCACAGTCTTTTTTTGTTTTGTTTTGGTTCTTTTCCCCAAAGTCTTCTCGAAATTGGCTTGTTGAGACGAAACAACACAAAACACCCAGCGTTTGGTGTTAGAGAGAGCCGGTCCAGATCCCCTTCATCATCCTCCTCCTCCTCCTCTTCCCACGTCCGCCCCACCCCCACCCCCTTGAACCTGGCTGGGCTGCGACACTCCAGTCTGAGCAATGCAAAGACCAAAGAGACGAGTTCTGCAGCCGGCCGAGGATCTGAACTCAACCACAGCGTGGATTTGAGAGAGCAGACACAAAGGTTTTCTTCTTTTTTTTTTTTTTAACTCCACACAGCGATGTGAGTAGAAGCAGCTTAGGGTGTGACACCTGGGGCAGTTATCTCTTTTTGTATCACTGTACACATAGACTTCTTTGCTTTTTCGATATTTTTTTCTTTTTCTTTTTTACTTCCCCCATTTCAAAAACTATAAATACCATACCATAAAAGAAGCAATTATTTACAAACTCCATGCGTTTCGGGTTAGAGTGATCACTGCAAGAAAAGAAAAAAAAAAAAAACACAGGAGAGAAAATGACATGTAGACGGTTTCGTTTGGTGGACATTGCGTTATTGTGACTCATAAAACCGTGCAAACACTGAGAAGCAGAAAGCGAGTGACACGAGTAAACACAAATATTAGCAGCGAATGCTTCGAGTCCATTAGACGAGAACAAATCGTACTTGAATAAAGATGCAGACGACAAGATACAAACGGGAAACTACGTTTTCAAATTGTAATTCAAATATTCCGTTTTCCCCCTCGGTACACCGGTCACTCGTACTGCGGTTGCCATATCGACCTCACCATTTTGGGAATACACTCGTCTTACCTTCTGCCAGCATCCAGGCATCGGCAGTCCATCCGGACCCTGTTCAGAGTCGCAGGGAAGAGAAAAAAGCAACAATGAGGACCGTCAGGGGCAGAGGTTTGCGCTTAGCAATGCATGTAAATCACACGGCGATGAGAAGGCAAAACAGACACGAAACAAAGCCTGGTTTGATGCATAAAAATACACAGCTCCCAAATGATAAAGCGGGAGCTTGGACGACAAAGCCGAAACCCGCTTCAAAAGAGCAACTGAAAAGGAGGAAAGGCTTAAATCCCTCGTTTTGATATACTCTCTTTTATGGCGGCAAAAGCAATCCCAGACCGGTTGGTAAAAACGCCCATGCCGTCTCAAATGATCAACCTTGCGGGCTCGGCGAGTATCGATGGGATTTTTCGCGCGCGCCGCTGCGCACGGGGTACAAACGTGCATTAACTGCACAACGTCGGTATGAAAAAAAAAAAAAAAAGGAACTTCGCCAGGAGCGTTACACCTGTGAACACGCGTGTGCTGGTTTCGTGCAAGTGTCGAGGCGGATGACTTGGTGCAATAACAAATGCGCATGGAGCGATCTCGCTCGAGTGTCCCCCACGGTTGACTTTCCGATCGTTAGCCATGAGACGGGAGAGAATGACTCAAACCCCTCGATAACTGAGGGGACACTGCAACAAACGATGTGTAAATGACTTGAGATGTAATCTAATGACGACATACACACGGAACTTCCCAAGTACATCCTACGCTATTTTAAGGCGATACATTTCAATCCCACCCGCGCGGCGACTTCCATTTGTTTCCAGAAATGCACATTTTCATGGGAAAGAAAGAAAGAAAGATACATACAGTATATATATATATATCATCATTAATTCCAATTATATCTGAGCTGGAGAAAATGTACTTTGATTTTCTCTTCTCGTCGAGGTCTGGCCCAATTGGTACAAATGCAGGAAGGGAAGAGGGGAGTTAACGGGAGTAAAGGAAGGGTCCGCGATGCCTGCAGCGTGGGCAACTCATCAGTAAAGGAGTCCGTGTTAGCGTCGGGTTAAGAGGGAACTGGCCCAAGGAGGAGGCGGCCAGAAGGAAAACGGGGAATTAAGCGGCATTGTCCTTTTTCTCGGTTTTAATCCAGCGGAAAGGGGAAAGGATTCCGTTAGCGGGATAGATTCCAGTTCTAATCACCAATAATCATATGTTTATTTTTGTGCGTCTTTGACTTCCTATTATCTAAACAGAGGCTGCTTGCGGTCAGAGAGTTAGTGACCTAACTGTTGAAACATGTTGGGGGTTCCTTTTTTTTTCAACCCCCTCCAAAGGAAATTGGAGCATGTCATGTGGCTGTGATTTTAAATGGGATGCTCATTCATGCCTGTTGTGCTCTGAATTCATGCGCGGCCGTGTTCCGGCAAGGACTGAAGGTGGGAGGCATGCATGGGGGACGAGGAGGCGGAAAAAGAGAGATACTGTACCAATTGGCATGGGGCATCCAGCCCGTCCAGACCTGGCTGCCCTGGTTCCCCCTTTTCACCCTTTAATCCCCGGAAACCCTGTTTGCAAAAATGACCTAGGAGTGTTACTAGGAGAGAGGTGGACGACCCTTGACCCTTGCACCTGTCCACTCCGACGGGCGCAAGGGCGACGCGAAGGAGGAGCTGCCCTGTGTGCCGGCCGATAGCCCAAGAATCCCGCCTGATTATATGCCTCTCGGCATATAATAGGCTTTGGTTCGGTGCGCGTATCGCAGCCTTTTTGGAAAATGACCAGATTGCGGTTGCTTTGGTTGGGGGCCGGAAGCTAGGCGTCCGCGTTGCCACAGGGCGCTCATCCTTTGTTCGGGGCGGCTGCTCTACAACACGGCTAGGAGATGACGTCCAGCTCGCAGTTGGCACATACCAATGGGCACGGTGCATCTAATCCAGGGGCACCCTGTTCTCCTTTCTCGCCCTTAGGCCCCTTTTTGCCCTTCTTTCCCTTCTCCCCCTGTGGATACAACGGTTGGGTCAAAGTTAAAATCATTTTTTGGGAACATCTGGGGACAGCACTGCCATTAGGAGGGGGGAGTGATTAAAAGGGTCCACGAGGGAGAAAGACACGTTGTCAGTGTTAGGTAGGAAGGGGACACTACTTGGTATTCTGAGAACATTCCTCAGGAGATGGGGAGGACAAAAGGGGGGCGGAGGGGGGAAATACAGTCGGAAGGGGTGGAAACCAGCTGTTTGCCAAAAAGGGATTTTTAAGGGCACAAAGGATGAGAAAGAGTAGCAGGGAATATGGGATGCCTCCAGAAAAGAAGAATTGAATCTACGACACACTCAAAACGCTCAAACTGTATCCCGTCAGAATAAAAGATTCGAAAAAATGAAGTAACATTTCAAAGGTTTTCGTTGATGTACATGACAGCCGCTTGTGAGTGTCCAAAAGCTTCATTTCAGAGTATAAATATGCAGCTGAGTGTGTTGCGTGTGTGTGTGTGTGTGCGTGCATGCATGTCAGAGGTAATCAAAAAACGAATCTTCCCTAATCTGTCACAGTGTTGACGATGATTGCTTAGTACCTGTAAGAGAAGCAGCGCTAGGATCTGCTCTGTGTTGGGAGAACGGTCGGCAAGTACGGACGTTGACAGACCGCCCCGGAGCGCGTTTAACTCTGCGTTTCCGAGGAATGGGATACCGTTGCTTAAAGACATTCAACATCGGGGGAAAACGCGGCGAAAGTGTTGCGACACGCCGATTAAGCACAGAGGGAGAGAAGTGAACAGTATGCACAAGCAAAGGGAGGAGTTATCGGAAAGGCTCAAGGAAGTGGAGATCATGTGCATGCATGGCAAACAACGGTGGGGGAAAAAAACAAATGCCTGGTGTCAATGGACTTCCGTTCGATCTTTGAGAAATGAGATGGTAAAAAGTGGAGAACAAAAGCTGATCCGAGAGGAGTGGGGACGCCGTCTTGGAGGCGGGAGGCGCTTTGGCGTCGTGTGGTGCCCCAATTGGGGTCAGTGTGCCGAATCGGCGAGGGCGCGCCAGCTACAAGACAAACGTCACAGCGGAGCCCCCCCCTTTGACATGGTGGAAACATCAGCTTAATGAAATCGAATTCATTGGAGGGACAAAGAAGATGTCTTTCCCCACAACCGGGTTATTTTCCCTTTTTTTCGGCACTGCGTGTCTCGAACTAGGTCCGTACAGCGACTCCGCGAAGATCTCTACAAGTCCCGTGACTGTCCATTGACATCAGTCCTCTGTGATGTTAGGGGCTTAATTCAACAAGTCACGAGCGCACATCTGCGTCTACCTTCTCTCCTCTTTCCCCATCGTCGCCTTTCTCTCCCCTTAAGCCCGGTAACCCCTGAAAAAGTAATGGTAATATTAATAATCAGCTCCGCTTCCCCACTCCGGCTTCGCTGAGCAAAGAAAGCGAAAGGGGGTTTTACGGTCCTCTCCATAAGGCAAATTAAAACGATGACGATGCCTGGATTTTATGATATGCAACGTATGGCTGTCCCGGTTACTTAGCAAGATGGGTCGTGGAAATGACTGATGTGTCAATTTTACATAACAAAAAAAAACTGGGATGGTATATGGGATGGGGTTATTTTACCGTCTGCTAAAATGAAAAACGTTTCATGCTGCGTGGTATAATAAACGTATGTGGCCGATGTGTGCGTCTCTGTCCTCAGAAATATGTGTGCGGATAGAGTTACGATAGCTTACATCCATGCCTGGTGTTCCAGCAGCTCCCTGCAAATAAAAAGCAAACAGGTGATACTATTATTGGGCAATGTTCAAAGAATTGTGAATGAGAATTAGTTGGCATTCTGAACTACAAATGACAAAGTCTGCAATGCCTTGTGCCACTTTGCTGCTTTTACATTTGTATTAAACTGAACATAAATACAAAATTATTATTTTTTCCATCAAACAATGACTTACAGGTAGTCCATAGGGTCCCCTTGGTCCTGGCTCGCCTGATGCTCCTCTCTCCCCCTAAAAAGAAATGGATCAGTGTTACTATAGTGCAAGATACAACAGTGCAGTGCAAAAAAAAAAAAAAAAAAACATAAAATAAAAGTAAAAAAAAACAGTTTGCAGCTTACTATGTCACCCTTTGGCCCAGCGGGACCAGCTGGACCCGAAGGCCCATCCGTGCCCTGCAGAGAGTGGCATTATTAAGGTGAGTTAACATTATCGCACTGTAAAGTGAAAATAAATGTGATTTTTTACAAAGCAAATTGCAGATGGAAAACCGATAGTCATGGTGAGCATCTGCATATGTAGAGTATCCCCCCCACGTGGTTTGACCTACGACCAGCACACAGAAATATGGCTAATCCCCCCCCGCAAAAAAAAAAAAAAAAATATATATATATATATATAAATAAGACACTGCTCACAGTTAATGTATGAGTGTGTGTTAATGCTGAGTTAATGCAACACGGGACAAACAATAGCCTCTGAGTGTCTGCTGTGGCAGCCCGGCCTGTGGTCATTATCCTGTGTGGCTTTAACAGTTTTTTTAACATCCAGCTTATATCCATAAGCGAAGGCTTACGAAGCGTTGTTTTCAGTCACAATAAAATGAGGTGACATGGACAAAAACCAAAACAAAAAAAGAAACGCATGGAGGGCGAGAGGGAGAGAAGAAGACAGAGCTTCGGTGGTGAAGCCCCTTGGTCACATGACACTCACCCTAATTCCGGGCTTGCCGTCCAAGCCGGAGGCTCCCTGCGTGGTTATGGAGGTATGAGTGACATGAACAAGGCGGGATTAGTACCAGATGAACACTGTTATTGGGACAGGTTGATGGCAGGGTTCACAACAACTCAATTGCACTGTGGGTTACAGTCAGCCCGGGCGAATGGACATGAGGACGGAGCAATCGCAGACGCGCACTCAAACACACACACACACACACACACACACACACACACACGGAAAGACACACTCAAAGATAACACACAAAGACAAATCTGACAGGGCTAAATTAGGACGCGACAGGTTTTCCCTGCGTGTCCGACGGAGCAGAGGACAAGGCTCGGTGGCGGGAGGGATCCCCGCGGCGCGTGGTCGTACTTACGGGCAGACCCAAAGGCCCACGATCTCCTTTGTGTCCCGTTTCGCCCCTGGTGCCCTTCACGCCGTGCAGTCCGGGTTCACCCTGGGGACACGAGGTCAAATGAAGAGGACCTGGCAACGCGGACCAGACCACGCACGCCTCAGCTCAGGCGGCTTTGGCGAATTATTCGCGGCTTTGGACACGACGGCTGGGCCGCCTCGATTATGTTTGAATTTGATGGCCAGCGTTTAGGAGCTGTTGCCACAACCGGGGGCTTTACAGGGGGTGCTCCCTGGTTGTCGTTAATGCTCTACAGCTATACACAAGCGAAGTCAACCCCCGGTTGACCCTGAATTTGGCAAGTGGCAAGAGGAGCCACAAAAAAAATTGAGCCTTGCTATAATAAGCCGAATCTGCCCTCCGTGAACTAACACCCTCCTTGAGATTTTACCTTTGGTCCAGAGAAACCGTGGGGTCCCTGAAACAGAAACAAAAAAAGGAAATGAGCGCGCAGCAGCAACCGGCTGTCATAGTAACAGTGAGATGAGAGACAATTGTTGTTGTTTTTTAACTTTCTCCAACACTTGTTGCCTGGCCATACAATTCAACCTCCGCCGCTCCAGCAACGGCGCCCGCCGTACCTCCCCTCATTATCACCATCGCCGCCACCTGCCGCGCGACCCGCGCCAAGCTAACGGCCACTAGCCGGGCGAGCCCAAGGCCGCGTGCCTACGTCGGAGCGTGCCGCCGCTCCACTCCACGTCCGGACCTCCACTCCCTCCGCCACCACTCCCTCATCCTCCACGCAGAGGCCCCCGGCCGTGCGCGTGCTATCCCCCACTCCACGTCCCCACCGGCCATCCCGTCCGTCAGGTCCTGCCGCCTCACGTGACCACAACAAACAGCACGTGAATCCGGCCAATCTCCCCCCCCCCCCCCCCCCCCCCCACACACACACGCAGGGACCCCACTACACCCACACACACACGCAGGGACGTTGCAAGTCACTCTGGGGGCCCCAGGAAAGAAATATATATATATATATATTTAAAAAAAAAAAGCTTTTGACAGGCCAAGCATGGGGCCCCCTCTATAGGGGGGTTCCTGAACGTCTCATTGCCGTGCCCCCTCATGGCAAGTCATTTAAGGGGCTTTCAGGTTGTCCTTGCTGTGGACCAATGTAAACAGCCGTCTTTGGGGGGCTGCAAAATGCAAAATAACTACCTACAACTGAGCAGGGACAAATCGGGGACGCCACCAGCGTCGGCTTTTATTCCGCCTCCCAAAGCGTTGCCCGGGTCCGACCCTCGCTCTCTTTTCCTGCAGCAGAAACCCCCCGTCCACGCATCCATCACCTCCAGACTGGATTGCCGTGAAGTCCTCAACAAACAATCCTGGCAACCCTGCTGCCCGCCTGCCTAATATTTCATGCCTGAGCTTATGGATTTGTCAAAGGGAAGTAGAACGTTGGATTCACAGAGGAGATGAATAGAACTCACCATGGGTCCTGGTGGTCCATGTGGCCCCGGTGCCCCTGGAGGCCCAATGATCTGCAATGTTCAGAGGTTATGAATTTGAAAGCATCTCAGGCTTCGCGTATTACGGAACACGGCGCCTCCAATACAAGTAACCGAGTGAATGTTGCTTACTGAAGGACCCTGAGGACCGTGTAGACCTAGATCTCCCTTTTCTCCTTTCAAGGCATTGACCCCCTGAGGGAAAAAATAAATAAAATGTTTATGAAACACGTGTAGTACCATAAAATAAGATGGCTCAAGCCTCCTTGGGATCATAAACTTTCCAGCTATTTTGGAAAGATTGTTACAGAATAGAGTAAATATTTCTTACAGGCAGGCCAGGTAAACCGGTGGTTCCTTTCTCCCCCGAAGCTCCAGGCATTCCCATGTCTCCTTTTGAACCTTTAAAGCCCTGAGAATAGAAAGCAAAAAAGAAAGAAAATTAAAACACTTACTCTAAGAGTTAAAAATCCGCATTAAACACCGCAATAAATATAAAGGCATAAAACTAAGGGGCAGACTTGAACTCGTACATAAATGAGAACATAAAATGCGCTCACTCTTTCTCCGTCGAGTCCAGGGAGACCATGCATACCACGCTCCCCCTGTCACAAAAAAAAAAAAAATGCATAATGAACCTATGAAAGCAATAGATATATTCAATAAAAGAAAAAGGTACCAGTCACATGCAATCAAGAGGAAAAAAAGGCGGAGGGACATTATTTACCTTCACACCGTCCGGTCCTGTCGGCCCAGGAGGCCCAGGAGGACCCTGCACACAACAGGGATCATTTCATTCGAAGTTTACTGCAACATACAAACTACACGTCTCCGTGGGTCTGCATGATCGGCTCAACGACCGTATTCAAAAAATGGACAAGAATAAGAAAAGAATGAAAAAAATAACAAAAAAAAGAAACGATATGGAATGCATAATTGTCTGAGACAATTTGCAGACAGTGAAAAATATGTTAGCAATCCTTCACAGGAAGCCCAACTGTAAGACACATGCTGAAGTCATGTACATGTTAGATCATTTGGTACGGTCCCTCTGGGTCCCTCCTCCTCTTATTAGGAAATATTAAATAGCCTAATGGATAAATATATATATATATATTACCGTTGACATAAAAACATATTTTGATGTGTTGATTGATTATGCAAGTTATCATGTAGAAATAATCATGTGCAACCCTGATTATGAGTCACTATGTGGGTTTAAACTCACAGGGTGTTCTTTCCAAAATGTATTTACACCACCCTCGGGCGACCAAAAAAAAAGGAACTACATGCAGTAATCGAAGCACACAGTGAGTTATGTCACTTATTGATAGTTATGAGCACAATCTGCACGACTTACTTGTGGTTGCGTTACAGTTTTTAAATCACGACAACACATACTTGCTTGCACGAGAGTGAAAACTAGAAGCACTACTACTGAGTTATTGTTTTGTATGAAACTCCATGACATAACCTGGGTAGTAACAAATGAGTCTCCGGTGAAGGAGCCAATATTTGGCTTTTGATATTTTGGCTTAATATCTTTTTTAATTCATAAAAATGCAGCATTGCATTTTTATTGCATTCGTGAGAAAGGGGGTGAGCTGCTTGGGACCCATCCTTGCCCCTTCAGTGTTTTGCCTCAAGCAAGTGGATGGCGTGAGTTTTGGCGCGAAGCACGAAAGCTCGGTCACAGAGAACCACGAGCGCGGCACCGAATGCAGTTTCAAGCAAACGCGCCGCTCGGCGAGGCAGCACAAAGACAACGGGGCAGGGGTTGGGGTTGGGGTTGGGTTGTTTTGGGCCCATGCGAAGACAAAGATGAATATTGTGGCGATGATACAATACACAGAACACACAGGGCCTAATTACCGTCACTGTAATAGTGGTAATCTTCTGCAGTGAGCCACAGGTGTGGAAATGGGCAGTTCAGACAGAAAGAAACCTTCGCGTCAGTACAGTTCTCAATTCTTACTTGGAGAAGACACTTTCTTCATTCAGCTAAAATACAGAACTAACGTGCCAAAGTACTGCAGTATTATATAGTATTTGCAGGCAGTTAATATACTTGGCTTTATTGGGAAAAGGAGATTTGAAACTGTAAAGACATTCAAAGCTGCAACGAGGAATGAATCAGACCTGTAGAGCCTCCTGGATGTTTCCGTTGTAGTCGATGATTTCAGTGGCCCCTTGGTCTCCTTTCTGCCCGGGGGGACCCTGGATAACACGAAGGTGACACCCTTTGCACATTTTGTTCCAGACACTGCACAATTCCTTTATACAACAACGTCAGCGGTGCGAGAATCGAGATCAGGACGCGACCGCTGGAACCCCTGTGGGTGTCGAAGCGGCGACGGACCGTCTGCCGGCGGTGTAATGGGAAAAGTTTTGAATGTTGAATATCGATCAGCATGCAAAATCAAAAGATCATGAAATAAAGGGGAGCATTTATACTAAGTAATGGATGCTTACCTTTGGGCCCATAGATCCCAAGTCTCCTTTATCTCCAGTCTCCCCCTAGTAAAAGGAGACCAACCAAAATCTTACTCTGATAACAACAGAGGTGCGGGGGAAAATAACTAACTGTATTGGATTCAAATGGGGACAAAACTGCCAGTATGGAAATCAATTGAACCGAAGAGCAACCCTGCATGAAACTGCCGTGATGCCAGAATGGCCTGCGTCTATTACTTGTGTGCAGCAACTTTGTTTTCTGACAAAAGTAGCCTTTTAAGCAACTTAAAAGGCCTTTCTGCAAGAAAATAGGGGGGTATACAAGATACAGATCACATGCAAAATCTAAACCACTGATCCGAACACCAGGGTTACTTCAATAAGATGTTCAGAGCTGCATATTTACAGACAGCACAATCTGCCAGGCTCACCTTTGACCCTTTATGACCAGGTGTACCAGCCTCTCCCTGTGAACCCTGCCATGAACAGGAAAACATAATAAACAAGATAAACATTAGTCGAGAAATAAACTTGGAAAAAACAAACAAAAAAACTCTTCATTCCAGCTCCTTCATATACAAGACTCAATGGAATCCCTATTTCACAAAGGAAATATGATCATCCTCTCTAAGTCCTCCTGGGAGAGTAACACGGACGGCTTTAGAATAATCAGCTCTTAATTATGCCATCACTGGCGTAGCCGTGGAGACCCTGTTTATTTGAACTCTGGCTTTGATAAAGTAGAGGTTCCACTTTTGGGGATTCGGGAAAGGATGTGGAACGGATCTCCGGGCCGTCTTAGTTTAGGCTGGAGTTTTAAAGCTATACCTGCTGGGTCGGTGCCAGACATAAACAACGGCAAACTCATTTCAATTGGGTTTACTTTACACAGGCCCCGGGGGAAAGCCCTGAGCTCATTACTGACCTTAATTGTTCAGCCAGCTCTCTTTATTGGTTTAACTTAACGTTGGATGAATGGAGCGAAAACCTTCCTCTGGGAATGTACTTTGGCGTCTTTTTCACAAAACATTAAGAACATCGGTTTGTCCTCGGGGACACTAGATGGCAGCAGATAACAAGGTGATATGTGCATGCCTGCACGAATGAATGCGCATTATCACTTAAATCACCGACCTTTGGTCCGAGGGGTCCAAGTTCTCCTCGCTCACCCTTTCCTGGTGGCCCGTGGTCACCTCTCTCACCCTAGACGGGGGCACGGCATGAGAAAAAAAAAGTTTTAATCCCACATTGTAACCATATTTTCGTTTTTCTCTGCAGCCTGTATTTCCGGAGAGTTATAAAACAAAAACGCTGATGCATGCACGCTCTGAATATTTTAGGTGCGACTCCATTTCCTAAATGTTATGCAGGGTTGACATGACCAGGGAATCCAATTCACCCCTTGCCATGAGTTTGCTTACTCAACAGATACGCATGGTGAATCATAAGATATTTATGCTGAATCAGTGCAGGCAGACTTGACAAGGTTAAATGCTTTTTTTTTTTTTTTTAAGAAAAACTCCAAGCACCTGCATTCAAATTTCTGTGTCCTCACAGTCAAATCTTGTGTGGGGGGGAGGGAGAGAAAATCCTTTGCTATTTGAGGATTTTCTTTTTCTTAAGGGTGGAATGACTGAAAATAACCACTAGATGGAGCTGTGGTATAACACATGCAATGAGCTACTGCTGGCCATTTAAAAACCAAGTGGGAGGCAGTCATTATTCAGCAGGGTCGAGTCAATAAACCTTTGGATTCAAATAAAGAATGATAACTGAGAGGCGGTGTGCTTAAAAAAAATAAAAAAATAAAAAAAATAAACAAAACAAAACAACCCCCCCCCCGCACCACCGGCGTTCGCTGCAATGGTTGTGTCCCTTTACCACCACGCTTCACCACAACAACAACCAGACGCAAGGGTGACGCAAACTCCTCCAATCCGCGCGTAATATTGACACATACGCTGTATACGTCTACTATGTGACAGAGCTGTCGAATTGCCATAGTCAGACTTGGAACGCAGCACGTCACGTTGAGTGGGATACGGTTCCTATGCAGCGATAAATGGGATGACGGCGGTGACGGAGGACAGTTCAAACCACCCACCTTAGTCCCCGGGAGTCCGGGCAGCCCTGGCTCTCCCTGGGGGCCGAGGAATCCAGGCTCACCCTGAAGAAGAAAAAAAAAATATATATATATATATATCAGCAAAAATACAGCGCAGCGTCTTTCTGATGGCACTGTCGCGCCACCTCCAGCCGAACACTCGAGGGACGCCGGAGGCGAACACGTCCCCCACCCAACATGCGTGCACCCGCCGGCACGTGCACGCACACTCACACGCAGCAGGGACAGTACAGCGTACAGTGGCAAACCCATGTTGTGCGTTTACATTCATGACCCCCTCTCGTCCGCCGCGAAATAGAAATACCGAACAGGTTTGCACGCACAGCGTTCTGCCAAAGTGTGTGTGTGTTTTTTTTTTTTGCATTTACACCTTCACTTACGAGGAGTGAGCGCCCGGCGTTTGACTCGATTTGCAATTTCACCTGATTGTGCAATAACTCAATTGGAATACGTTACAAAATCATCTGCCCACAGAGTCCGTGCCCCCCTGCAGTACAGGCCCTCTGGAAGCTTTTGGATTTGGTAAGGAACTCATGCATCTAAAATTGCTGGACGGATAAACAGTGAAGGACGTGCATCGGAGCAACAAGGCAAGCAACAACCATTGTAAGAATCCATCAAGTATTCAAGCCTCTTAAATGAAAACAGGAGAATGTCTCTCTCTCTTTTCTTTTTTTTTTAAACGAGCATAAAAATAAATAAATACAAGAAATCAAAAACAGCAACAAGCACCCATACCATCATGCTTGTTTGAGCATCCCTTGCATTCACATGTTATACTCCAAGCTAAGGATCCGATTAAGCAAGTGCTGTTCTCTCTTTTTTTTTTTTAAATAACCCGGTTTAAAAAAAAAAAAAAGTTTGGGGGGGGGAAAAAAAGATAGGGGGGGGGGGGGAAGAAATAGCCAATTAAAAATCAAACTCCCTTTGCTTAATAAGCAGCGGTTTTGACACATTTGAGGAGGAGCCTCTTGATGTGGGGGGGGGGGGGGGGACCATTTCATAAAGCTTAATGAGTTTTTTTTTTTTTACCGCACAGGTATTACTCTGCATGCATTCAACAGCACAATCCTCGACCGCCGGATGTGTCCCACATGACAGTGGGTCAGCTGAGTTTGGACGGGGGTCCAAAGCTGGGGAGGGGTGGACGGGGGGTGGGGGGATACGGGGACAACAGCGGGAGAACGACTGGGGGTAAAAACAGTTGAGCATTTACCTTTATCCCCGGGAGTCCAGGCAGCCCTGGAAGTCCTGGCTCTCCCTACACAGGAAGAGTGGGACAAGTTACAGCCAAGCCAAGCCGAGCTGAGCGGATCCTCATCTGCAATCGGCTCTTTGGGCTTCCTTCAGACCTTACACCTCATTTTCAACGTTTCTTTTGGCTATCTAGTGCCATAACTTCAGAGAGGGAAAAAAAAGAAAAAAAGGAGCGGCCCGCTGTCCACGAGTGTGCGTCGACCGTCGTTTTCCTTTTCTTGGGCTGGCCGTCAGCACCCGGCAGCAGGTACCGCACGTGCCCTTTCCTACCAACTCCTGCAGGCCGCGGCTTGACGGCGGGATTAGTGCTTGTTAGCCCTCCGCTAAAGTGCAAGTTGGAGTTTTTAATTGGTTCGGGCAGAGTTGTGAAAAAGGTTCTGGTTTCTGGAAGGGCGAAACTGTCAGGTAGTCCGGATTAGAGCTGCGTAAGCCGCCGTGGCTTCAGGGGTCCCGCGAGCTTGGCAGTTGCGAGGAGTCGAGAGTTGGCCTATTTCTTTGTTGCCGAGGTTGGGTAATTCTCGAGTTTTAAGAAAAGCAGACGCCCCCCCCCCCTCGCCCCCGCCCCCATGGGTACGAGTTTGAGTAAACGCACAGCCATTTGATCCGACGATGGAAAAAATTTAATAAAATCAAAGGTCAAGTCCCCTGTGAGGCCTTTGCGACACCTTCAAAACCAAAGTTCCCACACGGGACAATTTATCGCTCTATTATTGTTGGCTTGTCCAAACTGAGAAAAGCACTCCGGATTTCCAAAAAATCCGAATTCAACGGGGCGTGGTGCCGCAATCTGGCCAGCGGCCCAGCGGAGGGGGGCCCACGCTCGCGCCGCCTCCACCGCAATGCCCGCCTCACTGGCGTCTCGGCAGCGACCGCTTCGACAGCGCGAGAGCCGCGCGGGGGGGCCGGGCCGATGCGACGCGACGCCGGGGCGCGATCCGTCTGCGCCAGGGCCGCAGGTCGCAAAAGCGAGAGAGCAAAAACAGACTCAAGACTCAGTCTATCCAGGGAGGGTTGGTCAAATTCCCCGGGACCGCGCACAGCCTCATAGCAAGTGTCGGGCCAAAGCAAATGTAAAATGAGTTGGAGGGCTGTGATGAACGTGTCAGCCCCCCTCCCGCCCCCCGCCCCCACATGTACAACCGTCCCAATTACATTTGAAACAGTGAAGTTCAACTGAGTTCAGAAGGCTGAGCTATTTTCTTTTCTTGCACAACACGTTCTTGCACAAAAGATGTGAATTTCAAAATATTCAAGCGATGTCAATTAGAAATGAGCCAATTTCCAACCGACACACGACAACCATCCGCCATCCCCCAATTTGTGTGGTTATTACCTTGTATCCACCCCGTCCAGGCTCTCCGGGTTCCCCCTGTAAGACAGGCAAAGAATGTGTGTGCTTTACAGCTGCTTCCCTTATGGATCTGAATTTCAACCCGGTTCCTCAGCACAAACAAATAAAGAAAGACGTGGAGAAACCCTGGGTATCGCTCACCTTGATTCCAGCTGCAGAGGAGCCTGCATCCCCCTGAGGGGAAAAAAAGAAAAAAGAACACTTCAGAGGTACAGTGGTTATTTGTGACTTAATGGGGCTTTCAATAAAGTCACAAAAGGGAAATGATGTCCTTGTGTTTTAATAGGCGAAGAAAAAGAAAAGTAAAAAAAAACTAAGAAAAAAAAAACTACTTTTTAAGAGCAAATATATGTCATCACAGCCACAAATAGCTCTACCCCTGCAGTGGTTTTTCACACTGTCTGGGTGCAGCTGCATGCTGGCGAAGAGATGGCGGCGGACATCCAGTGCTGTGTCGAAGAAGCCCCAAAGCAACGCACGATCGATGTACTGTAGTGGCAGCGGCCATTTAAATCCTTTTTTTATGCATTGCATCAATTCAGGTGGGGGGGGGAGGGGACCTGAATCATCCGGACACTCTGAACCGAGCCCTTTCTTATGCACTGCAGTAGACAGTGAAAACAGACGTCAAATCAGGGGCCAGTAAGCGTAATTATGGGCGGTTGGTGGGTAAAAGGGGGCCGTGGAGGAGGAGACGGGGCTCCGTAGCTCTGGCGGGGACTGCGGTTCCACCGCGCAGACGCCTCGCGCTCCGAGGTTGCTGCAGGAATGTCTCTCGCCCTCAGCTTTATTTTATGGGAGTCATTACGACGCACGGCACACGAGACGTGTTTAATTGCGGGCTTTTTTCGGTGTTTTTTTTTAAACACCATAAACTGCGTTACCGTTCACAGCTGGGCTTTGTCGCACACTCGAGGGCGCCCGCATGCTGATCTTTCAACATATCACTCCCGCTTTTAAAAACGGGGACTTTTTCCTTTTTTTTTTTATTACAATGTGTGCACGCGTTCGAAGGCTTTCTCGCGATTTTTGGACAAAGTCACACCAAGTGTTCGGTCACACTATTAACAAGCCAAACGTAGTGATTAACGGGCCAAACGTAACGGAGGCCCATTAGTCACCTGACTTTTCTTGCGTCTGGATTCAATAAGCGCTTCCACAAACAGACATCGAAGCTGGAACCGGTTGACACCTGTTCTCGTTTTTTTGGGCAAGGCCGTGCACGACAGCCTCACATCTGCACGTCACTTTTCACTGAAGTAAACTCCAAATGGAGCTCGCGACGAAGCTTTGGACATATGTACTGTGTATACGCACAGTATAAGCACAATCCCGTTTTGTCTTTCACCGTTTCCGCAGGAGGAGCCGACGAGGAGCCGGCACTTGGGGGAAACCAGGACTTTGCCGCAGTTCACACACTCGTGATCAAGGAGTCACCACCAGCCATGTGAACACAAGCACCAGAGAACGCATGGCCACGCAAGCGTAGGCCCCCCGCCTGCCGGCAGCCGAGCTGGTGCGACACTGTGACGGCACACGCGGCGCGCCTGACACCGAGCTCGGGGGCCCGGGTGAGACTTTTCGCCCCTTCCGTCCCTTCCGAGCGAAAGGAGATGCGTGGGGGGGGGGGGGTTAGGGCGGGGGGGGTTAGAGCTGAAGTGTGGCACTGAGTGCTGAAACGTCCCAGCTGGGCCAATTACCAACAGCGATCTATGAGGCTGGACTCCTCAACATAAGAGAGGCATAGTTATTATTATTATTATTATTATTATTATTATTATTATTATTATTATTATTATTATTATTATTATTATTATTATTATTATTATCATTTCACAGCTAGTTAAACACTGAGGCAGAGCGTTTCACAAGCGCACGGTTAGAAACCGGCTCTGTGCACAACAATGAGCGTTTGTTCGCGGAGTGACATGCTTTTTCGTCGCTGGGAAAATGAACCTGGCCCGACACACGTTAAACTCGTCGGGCTGGATGTCTTCATTGAAAAGCAATTATGCCTGCCACATGTTGTAAATATTAGAAAAAAAACCCTCCCTATACCGACATTTACAGCCTTCGACGTTAAGGCCATCGCATCTGTACTAATCGAATGCAAAAAATCCTCGGCAGTTGCTCTTTTCTCCCTTTTTTTTTACTGCAAGGTCCACGGGTATGCTCTTGAAGAATAAATGGCTTCTACAAAAGTCTGAATTCCCATGGGACTCCATTTTTTTTCCCGCCTTTTAACCTTCCCGCACCGAAAGCCGAACATTTCTTTCGCTGCACCAAGGTAGACCCAGGATCAAAGCCGCGCTCGAGCCGCAACGTTTTAGCACCGTCCGCTTTTCCTTTTTTTTTTTCTCGCACGCTCGTTTTTCCACAGATGATATCCTGCATCTGTTTCCCCTCCAGTGGCGTCTTTCTTGGCAGCCGTGCTCGGGGCTCTCTTAAAAAAAAAAAACAGAGTAGCCATAAAGTGAGAAGTTATCAAAGTTGTTCTCTGCTGAGCGGCAATAAATTGACAGTGACACTTTGAGTACACTGCTTCTACTCCGCTGCCGGTCTATCGGTGGCATTTTTTTTTTTTTATATAACTAATCCAGTATTTCTGGTAAAAATAAGTCATCTCCCGTGTAAAAAATAAAAAATAAATATAAAATCACAGTATTTTGTGTCTGCTCTTTGTTCTCAGCAGCCGTTTCACCGATTTTTGGCCACTTTGGAAACCATTACCATCTTTTCCCAGAAGTATGAGATGTGGATTCAACATTTTTGGAGAATCATTTAGTCCCATCCCATATCATTCCATTTCTGATGTCTTACATCAAGTCTGACGGGTGAGAGGTCCCCATATTTTGCCATAGAATCGCCCAACACAAATAAGACGTTTTTTTTTCTTCATAAATGCTTCCGTAACAAAAGCAATGTGGCCGGTCTTGGATGGGACGTGAGATCTGTCTCCTCTCATGATGTCAAAAAATAAATAAAAATGAAACAAAAAGAAAGCAAAAAAAATAAATAAAAAATTCCAGACAACGAGAGATTTTTGGACAGAAATCCGAATCTATGGCTCGCGCTCGGCACGAGCCATCCAGCAAATCTTCCCTCTGCCTTGGGTCGGGAAATGGATTCCCAAACTTGACAAGCTGTCTTGATGATAAATGCTCCCAAATGAACGCAAAGGAGCCATCCAAGCAGAAAAAAAGTGGAGCCAGCGTTGCAATTAAGTCCACATTAAGCACCAAAGGACGCATCAAGCGCCGGGGTGATGCAGCCTTGACTGCAGCGGACGGCACTTGACCTCAACTACTTCTGCTTCCGCGGGCCTCTCCCCTCACATGGCCGACGTTAACTTTTCCCCCCCCTCTCCCCGCCGTGCTTTCCAGCCACAGCCAAGACTCTCCGCCGTTTCTCCGTGCGGCTCGCAAAGGAAACAGAAAGGTAAGGTGGAATCGACATACCTTCTCCCCCGCGTCACCTTTCGATCCGTCTTCACCCATGTCGCCCTGCGAGGAAATCAGACAAAAAATCAAAAAGGATGCGTCAGTGCCCAACAGCTGGTGTGGATGAACATCGGAAAATCCGAGGCTTGGACGTGACTGCCAGAGTGAGCGCACCTGACGCACAGTAGGACAAATCTCCCCCTCTCGCGATTGACTGCGCCGTAAAACGGCCTCATGGACGCTCGGTGCCAAAAAACGGCCTCAAAAAAAACGCAGCGAAGACGCAAGCCAATGAGTCCAGTGGCAACAGAAAATGAAATGCCGGATTAAAAACAACTTGAAAGAATAACAATACTCTACATCAACAAAGTCCAAAGCGGAGGTTTTGTTGAAAAAAAAACTTCACACGCGCAAAAGAAAAACAAAAAAACACAGCGGCAGAGCTTCAATCGACATATTCAAATCCCGGCCTAATTCAACATTCTACTCGAGCATCCTGCGTTTGCTACGCAACCGCATCTCCGATGGCGCGGCATGCTATTATAACTCACTCCGCGAACTGAAACTCGCGGGGTGTCCCCTGCCACCAAAGGTATCTAAACGCGGCAGCGTGGCAGTGACACCCCGTGAGTTCTGACCGGTGGGATACCAAGAGCGAGGCTACCAGCAGTGTTTGGCGATCCGAATCGGTGCTTTACCTTTTCACCCCGCTCTCCCATTTCACCCTGTGGGGGGGGGGGGGGGGGACCCCCCTGGGGGGGGGGGGGGGGGGGGGGGAGAAGAAAAAAAAAGCAGAGCATTAGACGCAGCAAAGCCCAGGTGGAGTTGGGTTCAGCCGGGGGAATTTACCGCAGCCGCTGAGGGTCAGATTGTATCTGGGGTTAAATTCATGTTAGATTATGGAAAAAACCCTGGTGTGTTATGGCTGTCTTTTCCCCAGACAGACATCGCCCCCCTCCACCCCCCACAGCCGTTACTATAGGTGGTCAAAATGCAGAGTCTGGAATTCCCTGACACCCTGTGTCATAAATGGGGAAGGATGGGAAATCATACATTGTTTCTCAGACAAAGGATGTGAAAACACGATCGCGACGGATTGACGGGAGCAAAAGTATGCGTGCACCAGACCTTGCCTCCTGGGACACCGTCCAATCCTGGGACGCCGACATCCCCCTGTGGACAGCACAAAGAAATTGATTACTGGGATTCTAAACGCGGGAGAAGCTGGGTTACTGTATGTCGTCCTGTTTTTTCTTTGCTTCCCCCTCGCGCTGTTTCACCAAAACTACTTCCATCATCCTTGCCCAGCGCCGCCCCATACCACACAGCGGATGAAACGACATACGAAAGACCCCTATATCATCTATCAGCCCGCATATGGGAGTCATTTCCCGTTATTATAATGGAATCTGATTACAAACTCTTCAACGGGTGCTGATAAGGTTCGCATCCGCAATCAGTGCCTTTCGGTTTTTCTCTATGTCAGATCGACATGATGTCTGATGTTTTTTTTTTGTTTTTTTTTTACCACTGGAGAGTTCAACTTTCTGCATGAGTGACACTTGCGTACCATAACATATTCCGTTTAATGACCGCGCCGGAGTTCCATTGTTCCGCGGGTTATGGCGAAACCGCACTCCGTAGAAAAGTATGGGATTGGGCCTTCGCCTGTTGTTGTCTCCAGAGTTCACTTTCAACATGGAACTGCTCGACTCCTGGGGATCCTGTTACAGCCGTGCGTGCCTTCACAGCTCACGTCTTCATATGTGCGCGGTCGAGAGGGGAAAGACGGCGCCTCTCGAATCCCCTCCTGGTTGTCTCTCTTTCACTCGCGCCGCTATTTGTTCTGGAATAAATATGCGCTTCCCCCCCCCCCCCCCCCCCCCCCCCCCCCCCCCCCCCCCCACCCCCTACCGTGAAACACCTGCACTGGGTCTTCTCTACTTGGCTTGAGACGGAGACGCAGAAACCGGGTGGAGAGCGGGAGCGGATTCACACGCAACCCGGAAAGAGGGTGCTTTGTGGTTGAGGCTTGAAAGATGCAGCCCAGAATCCGACAGCGGCTCGCAATTCGCCAGTCAGAGCTTTTATACGAGGAAGAAGAGCGCAATATGTGGGCATGTGAACAGCTACGGCGAGATTTAGGCGCTTCAAGGTTGACCGTTTGAGGATAGAAAACACTGTCGCGCGTCTGCTTTCAACTCTGCTCTCTCACCTTTTGGTTTTTGTGAGGAAAACCATTACGCCACAGAAAGGACAAATCTGGCGGAGAAACGTGACGCAGTCTTCGCCCAGCCATCAAAACGACACGGGCGCGACTTTCCACAAAGAGCGGCCACCCCCTTTACCTTTCAGAAGCGAGCGAACACGAACGGCAAGTGTCGAAATTTGTCCCAGCAACACCCAAACGGCGTGGTTTGTGCGAGCTCACCTTCAGTCCGTCGACGCCCGCGGCGCCGGGAGGCCCGAGGGAACCCTGGGGAAATAAAACACAAAGGGCCCAAGCATTCACCGCATTGCAAAAGACGACACTGCACAGACACCAGGTGGGCTCACAAAAGCAGGCCACACTCGATAATATCCTATTTACCGGTCATTATTCTGGCACTGGTCTCCTGTTACCATGGCGACACTGCATATCAGGGACATGTAAAACGCCGGCCCACAGACTGGTGGTAATCGCGTCATGCTGCCAGGACGGCATTTAAGTTAATAGAACGTCTTGTCCTGCCTTACACGAGTCCAAATATATGATTCCGGCCACTTTAGACCACGTAATGACACCGCATCAATCAGCGAGGTGGCGAAACCTGAGGAACTGTCGACGTGGCCTCTGCTAAACGCCGCACTCCACCGGCGGCGGCTCTAAGTGAGTCGCCCCGGGCCTGGCTTATGAGTCATTAACATGGCGGTGTGTCATCATTGACCCCCTCTGCACGCACTCACTCACACACACACACACACACACACACACACACACACACACACCACCCTCCCACACCGACGGGAGGCCTCGCCGACAGATGACAGCGCAGACAGGAAGTGTCTGATTGGGTTACACTGAGCAAACACTGGCAGCTACCTGGTGGCTGGATAGAGCTCACATCTGTTCCTCACATCAGCGCCGACCAGGGACACGGAGCCTGTAGCGCAGCACTCAACTCCGGGGGCCTCTGTTCTCTGTCACCCCCTGCCTTTCGCTCCTCCGCCCCAACCCAGTCCTAACGCCACATTTGCGGTCCCTATCAAATCCGAAGCCTGATTTTTGACGCAAAAGTAAATTGGTTCCCTTGTGGGCTCAGGGTCAGTGAGGGAATCCTATTTCATTTCATTCCCAAGAAAGGTAGGTAAGTAACACACTTACCTTTTGCCCTTCCGGACCCTCCGGCCCCTATGAATGAGAAAGAGAGAGAGGGAGACAAAGGGAGAATCTAACGTCAGACGAAATAATACGACTTCCAAGGCCAACGTGGTCACAGCGGAGAGACTGGCAGAACCCGATCACAGTCGATCCTCGTCCGAATCCAAAATGTCTGTTTAGCGGCCTCCGGCCCAACCCCGGAGCGGTTCATTGCCTAAATAGGCCGACGGTTGGAAAGCCTCACAGAGCTAACAGGTGAGACGGCGCCACATCTCCCACCCAGATGGGATAGGTTCTTTATTTCAACCCCGCGGCTACGTTTTGCACCACGGACCGACCGGAGGCCATGCTGGATCCCCCGCCTCCCCCGTCACTACCTGCCTGTAATCAGGTAGGATGCTGAATGAATAACAAAAAAAATAAAAATAATAATAAAACAAGCTGCAAGTTAGTTTCCTCCATGTCGGCCAATACCCACAGACGTTCATCAACGCCTTTGGCTTTCCATATTCACACTCTCGCTTTAGTATCCACGGTGGTACGGGTCCATTTGGCTCGTCACTGCGCAGTTGTGTCGAGGCCACGCAAGCCCTCGACATCAAAAGCCTGGCGCTAGTTTCTGGTTGACGCATTATAACTACACATTTGCTCCCCTGCCGAGTGTGGATTGTTTGTGCGCCAGTGATTTCGACAAACGCTGGGAGCTAAACGGAAGTAGGGACGCGTTTAGGTTGAATAGTCGTGCGTCTGGGGTTTTTGTCGAAGACGCAAATCAAGTGACGAGGCCCAAACCTTTTTTTTTTTTTTTTAAATCTCAGTTGTTTTTTATTCTAAACAAACCGAGCTCGTGAAAACGCTGCGGCAACTAATTCTCACATTTACAGGGGAGGCCCACACAGTTGCAGCTCCTTTACGATGCATTCCAGCTGCAACTTATCACAAAAAAACCTCAATGAAACACTTTCATTGTCCGCGCCAACCAAACAAAAAAAAAAAAAAAAGGAGGTTTTGCTCCCTCTCGCCTTTAAAAGCCTTTGTTAGCTATCCTCAGTGGGCTTCGGTAAACATCTTTATGACCCACTAGGTATGTGCAAGCATGTGCCACTCGCCTGAGCACTAATTAGCTTGGCTACATCTGAGAGCACTCAGGGGCTACCGACTGCAAAGGAGATTTTTTTTTTTTTTTTTTCCAGAGAGTCAAGAACCCTCGAGGAAGTCCTGCTCCTGCTTCTTTTGTCCGGGGCTTTGGGCCCTGACGCCACCGGAGGACTAAAGTAGAGTTCCGGACGTCGCTTAGAAAATGTTGTTATTATTCATATTATTACAGCTACAACAGCACATGCTCGACATATCGCATTTCAGCTCCCTCATTAAACAATCGTAAAAAAAAGGGAAAGAACGCCTACATGCGCAATATCGACGGGGCGCCCGTCTGGCATCCAAGCGCCAAACAAAAAAAACAAAACAAAAAACCCCTGAACGTTGGATGCTTCCGTTCACGACCTGCCGACGGTAAACAATGAGGCAACTGCCGGGTCATTTCCCACGGTCTGCCCCTGCTCCGGCATTGACAGGATAAATATTTGGAGCCGATCAAAGTTGGAGCTTTGGCGCGCACATTAAGAGCTTCCGTTCAAAGCTTCTGTTTCACGTTGAAGAGCTCTGGCGCGGCTTTGCACTATATTAGAGTTATTTGCATTCAATTACGGTGCTTTCGGCCTAAAAGGGACATTGTTTTTTTGGCGGTCTGGCTTACTTATTGTGTCGCATTTGGCGAGCGGAGCTGCAGGTTACCATAACACAAAGCTCACCGCTGTTCAGCAGCATACGCCGCTTTTGGGGCTGAGAGACCTTTTCGCTTGCGCGAGAACAACTGCAGGCGACGTCGCACCACCGAAAGACTGCGGCGCACCGGGTAGACCACCCGGTCAACTCGAGAGTTCGCCCAAGACACCGCAACGAAAGGCGTGGAGCTTTTAGCTGTCGGTAGTTACGGGAGGAATAGGGCGCGAGAACGGATCGGTGAGCTTCTGCCGTATAATCGGGGAAAAAAAAAAGAAAAAAAGAAACACCACCGAGAGCAGAAATCCCGTTTTAAATGAATGAACTGCATGCACGGCTGCGAGCCACCTTCTTAGAGGGCTTCTTTTACCCCAGGGACACCTTATGGCTCTGATGATTTGGAATTGAAACCTGAAAATACCCTCCCCCCCCCCTCCTCCTCCCCTTTGCTCCACAAGAGCCTAATCCATCTAACCAGCACCATATGTCCTGGAAGGCCACTGGAAAACTCTGGAATCTACTTTCGCCTCCTCAACAATAGCAGCTAGATAAAAAAAAAACAAAAAAAAAACGCAGAGCTGTGTCAAGTGGGCACTAGCTCCCGAAGCCCTGTAAAAGTGGAAGGAGAAAACCTCCGGATCTCTACCGTCTAGCGTCCATCACAGCTTGTCCTCTTGGCAGAGCGGAGCCTGTCGGCCTTGTGGCTTGTCCCCATCTACTTAAAAAAAAATAAAAAATAAAAAATAAAGCAAAAAAACAAAACAAACAGTAGGCCTCGTGTTTCGAGAGAGCTACTGCGAGAAGCTCCTGGGCAAAAAGCCCAGCGCTCATTTTAAATGGGATTCACCCTTCATCTTTTGGAGGAGCAGCCCGGCGGTTGCGGACGCAGCGGCGACTCACGGGCCCCCCCCCCCACCCCCTCCGCGGCACGTTCGATGCTCGTGACAAGTGTGCCGTTTAAACGTGCACGTACGTGTAAAGTCAAGAAAAGGTGGAAAACCTCAGCTGACTTTTATGGAGGCCCGCATATTGAGTGACCCGAAAAATGACAAGCAGCTTCGAACGCCCCCCTTTTTTTTCTCCCTGGTTAATGCGTCTTTCTCTGCTACTTAAAGCCTCATCATCCTTTTTTTTCTCGGCCCACTGCCTTCCAATCCGTCGCCTTTTTTTTTTTTTTTTTCCTTCCTTCCACACCGCGAAAGGGATCTCTGGAATCGGAGAGGAAAGCGCGCGATAGCACCTCCTCCGTCAGCTTCGCCTCGCCCTGGCCTGCGCTCGAGAAAACGGACATTACCGACTGTCCTCGCGGGTCCCGTTTCTTGTCTCCGGAATTTGGCCGGACCTATTCGGCGCAGCCTTTATGAGGAAACTTTAATCAAATGCTTTATTTGCTGAACACCACAAGTGGTATCCAGTTGCTGTTAACTGGAACAGCTCGTCCCCGGTCCCGTTTTTTTTTTTGTGTGAAAACATTTCATTTTTTTTGCAGGGTATCATAAAAAGTGTCATTAATATTCACCATGGTATCCATAAGCCATTTTATGAATAGCCCATAAAAGTTGTACATTTGAAAACATATCTGAAGGAGCAGCCTCCTTACGTGCCTCCTTCGTTACTCTTGTTATAAAAACACGTAGAAACAATCCCTAAATGGGACGTATCTGTCCGTTAAATATGTGGTTCGGCGCCTACCCCCTCCCTCCACACCCACATTGCTTTATAAATCCCACCAGCCTTGTCTGTTGGACATTGCTTCCGGGTATATTTTCCAAAATACAAAGACCCCGCTGCTCACCCGCTACATTTCAAACACAATTCAACGGCGCTCAAATGCCGTCGCGCATCCGAAGGTGAGCCGCCGATCCCGGGGGGAAAATGCAATTCGGAGAAGCAAAGGAAGGGTCGCTTACCGCAGGTCCCGCCTCTCCAGGCTGCCCTGGATCGCCCTAAAGGAAATAGAAAAAACAGACAGTTCACGCAAGAGCAGTCGGCCGGGTCTCCCGTGAAAAGTTCAGAACGCTCACGGAATTTCAAAATGACCATAAACAGCATTCAAAAAGAACTGTGTCCGCTTCACTGCACACAACTGTCCACATCATTTGCCCATTTCTTCTTTTTTTTTGCCGCGTTCGGCAGCGTCTGTGGTGCGTAACAAACAGGTTGCCAGACGCGGCTCGGCATTGTCCCGCTCAGGCACAAAGTTGGCTGCGGGGCCTTTGTCACGCAAAGGCCACCTGTGCCCCCTTCACCGTCTCCGTCCAACAGCCTGGCCCTATCTTCTGGTCCAGGCCCCGGCGATCGGACGTCCACGCGCGCGCCAGGTCCAGATTGCCATTGCAAAATTGAAAGGCTTGAACCCACGCTGCCGTATTTGCCACTGCGTGACATTTACAGGACACGAGGGGGATCCGTGGCAAAAGGAAACCGGCCGTTTAGGTAAATAAACCACCGCATTTAGGTTCGTTTAATTCCAAGGAAAAACGCCGCCTATTGCGACTGGAATTGGAAGCGGCGAGAATAACCGTCAAAATCGTGGAGGGAGAGAGTCAGATAAACAGCACCTTTTTCTTCCCGCCACCCGCCCTTGTGAACTCAGCCAAGTCCATGAAGATCAGCGGGAGACCTTGGAAGTGTTCGCGGCTAAACATAATCAAGAGGCTTTTTTTTTTTTGGTTTCTTCTTTCCCTCATAGGCAGAGTTACCATAAACTACCGTGGTGCCTGTGACGGCCCTAAATACATGGAAACAGTGCACCATAATGAAAAGCGATCAAGTGAATTTAAGTCCAAATACTCCTGGTGTAACGTATGACATTATGGGAAATAAAAAGTGAACAGAAGCTTGTCAAGTCCAAAGGTTTTCACTCGGACCTTCAAAGGGAAAAATCCAGGAAATACGTTCTGCTCCAGCTCTACTTCGGTGACACGCAGACCACAAAAGAAAAACTTTTCTCGGCCAACCAAACTTTCCAGATGTCAGATAAAGATCAGTACTCACCGGTAGACCCGACACCCCTCTGGGTCCATCTTTGCCCGTGTCCCCCGGAGGCCCTCGGGGCCCGGGAGGGCCGGGCGGCCCCGGAGGCCCAGGTGGTCCCGCCTGCCCCTGATCTCCCTGTGTGGCAACAAAAAAAAAACAAAACACTCGTTTTCACGCCACTGTGCTGCGGTGCCGTTGGATCGGCCGAGACCGGAGCCACTGCAGTTAAACGCTGAAGCGATCGGGCGGGTGGTTATGGGTCACCTCCATTCATAACATGGAGTCGAGTTTGCATGTTGGGGCTTACGGCCTAAGTGAGCGTACAACAATAAATGTGGAGCTGGAACTGTTGATGGTTTATAGCAGAAAGATGAATCCCTTAAACTGCCTGCGTGCCTACGTGCACCTCATGAATAGAAGAGACATTTTCAGCGCAGAGCTACAATCCTTTGGAGTCCATTATTAATATACATGATTATCAAAAAAAAAAAAAAAAAACTCTTCAGAAAACACCCCGCAATCTAACTTGCAGGCAAAAGTGCTTTAAGCAGGGCCAGAGCACTCGTTCATTTCACGTGACGCAGCCCTTGTTTAAGGAGACGTATCGCTCTCTTTCGCAGTAGCAGGCGGTCTGCGAGTGGGCTTGCATGCAGACTGCAGAATGGCCAGAGAGAAGTGAGGGGGTGAGAGGCGGGCACGGTGGACAGGAAGACGAGCAAAGGACACAGCCACTACCTTAATGAGCCGCCGCTTTATGAGCTGCTGGTCAGCGGAAAGAAAGCCATGATTGATCTTAGGGAAGACCATCTGAGCAGGTGTGCGAGGTCAAGAGGTCGCAGGTCAGAGGCGAGAGAAGGTTGAAGGAGGATGAGGTCCCAGAAGCAGGAGGAGGAGGAAAAAGGGAAAAATGCAAAAGAGAAACAAGATTTTTGTTTTGTTTTGTTAGAAAGGCCGCGCTCTACACGCAGAGGGGGAGAAATCCCCACTTTTCCAGCAGCAGCCGAGGTGGTTTGCGTTCGGAAGTCTGGGATCACTTTTTGGAGCCAGAGCCCGTAATTACCACCTGGGGGTTGCGAGGGCACACAGTAGGCCCACAGTCCCCTGGAAAAATGGGAATTTCTCATCCTCTGCATAGGCGCTGTCATCATCGCCATCATCATCATCGTCATCATCATCATCAGCATCATCGTCATCATCATCATCATCATCATCATCATCATCATCATCATCGTCATCATCATCATCATCATCGTCGTGCCTGCTGCTCAATCAGACCCCGGGAGCTGCGCACACCGACACCGGGCCCTCCCCAGAGTTCAGCTTGATTTCTAGCCCCCTGCCTTTCACATTAAGTGGCTTCATCCTTGGCTGAAACAATCCTGAAGGCCAAATTGGTGGATTGAAGGATTTGTGGTGAACCACGGGCATGACTTTTATAGAAGCAAAAAAAAAAAAAACATTTTACCATTTGGGTTCAACACGGGGTGTTCCTTGCGGAGCTCCTTCCATTCATTTTAACATCAACGGACGCAGGCCAGACCGTGTTTTTTTTGTTTGTTTGGTGTTTTTTTCGGGACGCCTATTGTTGATCCAGTCCGCAAACATATTACTGGGCAATAAAAGGCCACCTTCGCCTCGAGAGACTTGGCAATTCGGAATGGTGCTGCAGTGTGTTGAGTGAAAAACTGGTAGCAGCGGCGTGGGAGAGGATAACGATTGAGCAGCTGTGATTAATTAGAGGGCTTTTTTTTGTTTTTTTTTGCCCTGCGTCTACTCCATGATTGGGGCTCGGAGGAGAGGGCAGCGAGCGGCGATTTCATTCACTCCCAGTGTGCGCTGCGGACGGGGGTCGGACCGAGCAGCCAGGCGGCGCCGCCGCCGACAAACCTTGACAGTCAGGATCTGATTGCTGTGCAAAGCAGCCAGCGTAGGGAGACCAGGCAATCCCTACAGGGACAAACAGCAGAACATGGCACAACACACGCGTGACACTCAAACACTGGGTGAACCACAAAAAAAAAAAAAACAGATGACGGAGGGAGAAGACAAGCATCCGAGTCATCGATATCGTCACACATTCATCAAGTCAGCGGCGCACGATTGGGCGCTTTAGAGGCCTTTACTTTTTCGAATGGTAAAAAAGCCGTCATGAAGTTTAACCGTCAAATAATTGAAAATAAAATATAAAATAATAATAATAATAATAACACGCCGTTGGACTTGGTGCCATGACATGCCGGTGAATTGGGGCGCGGCGTTGTCCACGGAAAAAGTTCACCGGATTGATATATTTCGAGGACATTTGATCGAATCGAATCCAGGTCCCTCGCCTGATAAATCAGAGAAATCGCGTCTCCTGCTTGTTAAAATGGAACAACGGTTTATAGCCCGATACCAGCTTTGATGTCAGCCCAGGAACATTGATATATCCTCAGCCTAACGTGGTCTTGAATGTAATACTCGCATAAATGTGTCCGGTTAACTTTTTGTCCACTAAGGAGACGTGTGCAGTTTTTTTATTTTATTTTTTATTTACTGCACTTGCATGCCAGTCAAACAAGGCCCCCTTTGTGTTGAGAAATCCCAGCGCCGTATAAATGTCCCCCAGAAACGGGAGCCGACTTTCTGCATGTGCAGAAAAACTACTTCTGCAGTCCAGACGAGCCCGTCGCTACCTCACGGGCGCGCACCTGTTGGGATTCTCATTTGAGACACAACGACATCCATCGCAAGCGGCGGCCACGGCCCGCCGCGTGCGGACGCCCGTCCTGGATGCTCTCGGGATAATGCAAGCAGCTCTGCCCTGGAGCTCGGCGTCGGATCTGCAGACGCCTACGCCCCCGGGCCGGCCCCCTTGCCAAGAGAGGGCTACATTTGCCAAACGCAAAAGTTTGTCCTCACCCGAAAAGCCTTTCTCCCCTCCAACGTTCAAATTACAAACATATGGTGCGAAAAAGAACGAACACAAACCACCGAGGAAGGAATCATTTTCACACCGCCGTGCACAGCATTAGGAAGAAGAACTTCGCCACGGCACTCGAATGGAAGCGCGTGTTGTGTCTTTCACATGGTCGGCCGGTGACACGACTGGCTCACAAAATAGACGAATCCAGTGTTGCTGCTTTTTCTACTGCCATATGTAATTAAGTGTCACTAAAAAGAAATCCACAAAAGCAAATAAAACAACCGAATAAAGGTCCACCATAGTGCATGTGTATTGTTTTTTTTTTTGTTTCTTTGCTCCGATTTTACCTCACCGCAGCTAACCAACCTGAATGAACTTATACGTATTTTTTTTTCCATGACTGGCGCACTGCGGCGTATACGCGCTGTGCAAAAAGCATTTTGTGTCCTCCCAGATCTCCCAAGTCTGGCCTACCCAAACATGGATTCGGTGCCACCCCTGTGGTTTGCCAAAGATAATTCAGAAAGCATGGTTCATTAAGAACGCAGCCGGAGAAATGGATACCCTTTTCCACTGCAGAGACAATGGCCACGCTGTGTGCAACGAGGATTTAAGCACAACCATTGCTCTCGAGTTATTTACGGGCCCCAAACATCCTGGGGACAAAAGAGGGAGAAAAACGAGTTCCGGATTATGAGCGGGGGGGCATGACAAATGCGGCGTGGTGCATGCGCAGGCTGGCACACTTCTTTCCCGGGTTGTTGCCTGTCTGCTTTTTTTTTTTTTTTAGGAGCACTTTGACACACAAGCCGAAAGAGACTCGACCGCGATAGAATAACGTCAACAGCCTCGCTCCCCCCCACCATAACGGATGTCTTCGGTGAGGAGCCCCGTTGCCATGCACTTGCCTGCGGCGGGACGACTGCAGTAAACGATAAAAAAAAAAGAAGACAGATACGAGGACAATCAGCAACAGCCTTTCGAGGACACTGACCACGCCAAGCGCACACAGCAACATCCGGAGCGACTCCAGGCTGTGGCCTTTTCCCGAATGTCTATATGTGGCGCCGATTGCCAGCTCCGCATGCGCGGGTCTTGAATGCGTTTCTCATTTGAAGCCCCCCACATTTGGCTGGGTCGGAACCATCCACTTTATCTCGAGTGATTTAAGGCTTCTAATTTCACGTGCAAAGAGCGCTGTTTTCTCCCCGCCCCCGCCCGGCTGAAAAAGCCAAATGTTGGAAAGGACACAAACCGAAAGCCCCCTTGATTTCGGAAAGGAACGTTGGGCAAATCCCGAGACGCGACGCGCCAATGCGGCGGACAAACAACTGTCCAGTGCATGTGTCCACATTTTTTGAAATGTCAGGAATGTTTCCCCCCCCCTCCCCAACTGACCCAACAATCCACCAACACTTGCAACTCGCAAGTGCCGTTCCTCCCCAACAAAAAAAGGGACCACACACCATTTATTTGTGCGTGGCACGTGGCACGGAGAGCAACTGCCGGTAATTGCATCCCACCGGTGGAGCGCGAAAGGTGGCCACCCATGTGTTTCTCGAAAAACGGGACAATTTATTATCTGTTGCTTGGTTAACCTTTGACCTCCGGACGTGGACTGAATGACTGACCCCGACACGGCGGCGAGGGGGGGGGGGGGGGGGGGGGGGGGCAGGGGGGGGGGGGGCGGGCGGGGGGGGGGGGGGGGGGGGGGGCAGGAACAGGCGGAGGAAATCGGCGCCTGTGAGGAAATACAGCCGGCCCCGTGTGGCAATTCCAGTAACACATCTTGTCCAGAACGCCGTGCGAGTTAAATTGGACTTTCTGCACACAGTCGATACCGGACGCGGAACAAGCTGCGTTTCCAGGCCGTGGAGACAAATTCAAGGTCAAGCCGCACTTTTGCCCTCTTAGACCTCAATTTGCCAGGGAAATCCTCCCCGATACTTTCCCACCGCCTTCACCAGCTAATCTGGTGCGCAAAAGTCCAAATTCCATTCCGGGGCAGTTGACATGATTTGGCGGCGACCCCGAGGATTCAGCCATGCCTCCGCAGTCCTTCACGTGTGACTGGGGCCGTGCGGTGATTTGGACCTGTTGGGGCACAACTTAGCAGCGACTGGAAAATAATTGAGCGCTATCTGGAATTGGACAGTGTATTTATTTACTCTGCAAGACAAATAGGGCCCGGGTCGGTCCCTGTTAAATCTCTGTCAGCCACTCGGCCGTTTCCAAAGTATAAATCATTCAGCTGATAGAGACGGATGACTCCATTTCCTAGGTTAAAAGGCTACAAATTACGGGCAAGGCTCACGAAATTCTATCCACAAGGGGAGAGTTCAGTCTGGTCAGTTAATCAAAGCCAACCAAAGCTATTTCCTTTTCCGTCTGCAGCGCTTCAGTCCTCCTCGCTACCGCCGCGATCCGACCCGTTTAACATCACTAGACTTTCACCAAGGGTATCGCGGTGCTGGAAAGGCATTCTCGGCCCCTGTGAAAGGGGCGAACCACCCGGGGGGCCGAAAGCTTTGCCACTCCGGCCGACATTCAGGGAGTGCAGTCTACTCTATAGAAACCTGTGGGCCCCATCGCTCTGTTTCTCAACGCTGAGGAAGGAGGGCCCACGCGCGCCGGTTAAGCGCGGAGATTGCGGTGATTCCTTTCAGGGTCTGACGCGCACGCACGGAAGCGCTCGCGTTCCCATCATCGAGGCGTGAAGTGAATCGTGCCTAATGATAGAAACAGAGCTATCGGGCTGTTGATGGCAGATTTCTGCTGGCGTGCAACTGGTACTTTTCAATTTGAAGACAAAAGGTTTAAAGAAGGCCTTTCCGTGGAGAAACGGGGTATCTTTCCTGCCCGTCCTCGCAGCAGAAATAAGCAGTGCCAAAAAGGCTCGTTGTGTTTGGCCAAATGGGAAGAACACTATCCCTGGAATTCCATGCATCTCAAACTTTTTTTTTGCCCACAACTCAAGACACACACACACACACAGTCGCACATTCACACTTTCGTCAGAGAAGAAGAAGAAGTCGGGAGTAAACCACATACCCGAGGTCCCTGGTCGCCCTGATCCCCCTGCGGGGAAAAAAGGAAGAGAAAGAATTTGTGTTAAAACTGGGTGGGGGGGGTGGGGGGTCAAATGAACACCGACACACACACACACAAACAAAAACACACACATACACGGGGCAGTGCCGATAGCGAGAGACTCACGGCAGAAAAAAAAAAATCAAGCATAACCAAGGCATAATTCAGAACACATTGATAAAAGGAAAACAACACAGGGACCCGTTCAGCAACTCATTGTGGTCCGGAGTAAAATCACTTACGATAACGGGGACTGACAGGAATTGAGTGGGAAGGAAAAAAAAGAGAAAGGGAGCGGCGGTGTGAGTTTTGGTGGGTTTGTTAACATAGGGGTTGGAGGGGTGTGGGGGGCATTTCCAGGCCGGATTCTATGCCCCAGAGAGCTTTGGCTTTGGAGTCAACCTGCACGGCGCAGACTGTGGGTTCGTCACATTAGGGCGAAAACCCCCCGAAAAAAAAAAATCCCAATGCCCCGCAATCATTCTAGCGTGACGTGCGTGTCCTGCTTTAAGGGACGTGGAGCAAGTAGAAACCACCACACCGACACCCGCGGCGTCCGCCGGTGACGTCGTCCCACACCGCACATTGGCAGAATTCATCAATTACCAAAAAGAGCGTAATGCCCCACAGATGGCAATCTGCTCCTCAGCGTTCGACTCCGGCTCTCGTTAATACTTTATTTCTCGCGTTTTGTTTTGTTTTTTCCCCCCCTCGCTGCAAACTCATTTGAATATAATGTGCAATTGTGCAGACTTCCCCCTTTCCTCCCAGGAGGGGTTCGAAAAGAATACTGGATTTATTAATTGCCAGCTGGTTGAAGGGCTCAACCTTCGCCAGCAGCATTTCAGAGTGACCAATATTCAAATCCTATTGCTTCCATTATACGTGAATTCAACTCGAGAATTTGCCTTGTTTTTCTAGTGTTTTTTTTCTTCACATTTGTCCCTGAGACTTATGAGGAAACAATGCGGTCCCTTCGCATGCTTTAACGCCGTCTCAGAGTGGAGCGCTCGGCGAGGAATTTAAAGGCTTCAAGTTGGGCTCTAACGGGGTCTTTAGTCCTACATGTTGTGTGCAACCGAGAATTTAAACATTTTCACAATCAGACGCTCAGAGATCAGGATGAAGTGGATAGGAATAACAGCAGAATTAGCAAAATAATCGTTTCTGCAGCCAAACCACGGTGAGGAAAAAGAAATGCTGCAATTCTAAATATAAAGGGCTCTGTCGTGAGGAATGAGGGAATGGATACTGTTCAAGGGGTGTCAAACGTTTGTTTGAACTAATGTTTGCCAAAAAGGCCAATGAGCACGTTTCCTTAACCGTCAAACTATTACAATATATCACATGAAGAAGATCACCAGTGGATAAAGACAATAATAACGGAATTGTAACGGGATTTACCTTTTCGCCCATCGGACCGGGAGGGCCCTAAAAAGAGAGGAAAAAACAAAGATGGTTCAAAGTTTTTCTCAATGCCACTTAACATACATCATGGAGAAATGAAAAGAAACTGCGGCGTCAGTTAGCTGCAGGTGACGTTCTCGTTTTCCAGGAGGAACACTCTGTTCCTGTACCTGTCACACACAACTGCCTTTTTTTTTTTCTTTTTTTTTTGGTGAGGCAGTTCTGCATCCAACGCCTGTCAATCAGCAGGCAGGGGCTTCTGGGTGGGCTCTGTAAAAGGCCATGGGGGGGGGGGGGGGGGGGACGAGGGAAACCTGTCCCTCTATAGGCCTGATCCGCATAATTACTTTTAATATTTTAGTTGAAGGTTGAGTCCAGTTTGGGCTTTTGGAATAAAAGCTATCTTGATGAGGAGAAAAAAAAAAAAAATCAGTGTTAGTTCAGTTTCAGCAGAGCGACTAACTCAGCATTAACGCCCGGGAGCCCCTGGAGAAACTGAGCGAGGCTGTTTTGCCGTTGCTAATCTGTAATATGTCAAACTTATTTATGAGATACAATCGCTCTTTTTTCCTGGCCAATGTGAGTTCCTCAGGCCAGATTCAAATCCTCTGCCATCATTTGATTGGGATTTTTTTATTTTATTTATTTTTTTCCTCCTCTCACATGTTTGAAAACTGCCAGAAAAAAAAAAAGAAAATTATGTTTTATATGTCTGCAGGTAAAAAGAATAACTTGTTCAGCGGCCACCGACCTAACTGAGGTAGCAGCCGCGAGGCGGCGGGGGCTTTTTTTTTTTTTTTTTTTTCGAAGACTCACGCGGGGCTTGTTGCCAAAGTCAGCGGAACCACGCAGCCAAGTCAGCTGACACTAATCCATCGATTGGCGGCGCGAGTGCGCGACCCGCGCTTGGACGCTGAGCCGAAAAGAAGGCCACGGACCACAGCGTTTCGCAGATACCGACGGGCTTCCATTGCGTTGGCACGAAACAGTATGGTCTAAAACCCCGAAATGCTTCAGGAGTAGTCCAGCGGTTTTCCACAGCCAATATCTACCACAATGCTCTCGGGGGAGCGAGCTGCGGCCAGGTTTCTGCCTGCTCTGTGCCGTTGGACATTATTTTTGATGCACAGTTAACTATCCGCAGCTTTTTGTTTATGTAGGGTGCCGCATGTGTTCCCGACAGGGTCCGCACGAGGCCCCGCTTTACCTTGGCCATGAGGCGGCGAACCTGTGCAGCTGCCGTGTTTAGTGCTTTGCCATTCACTCAAATACAAGGCCACTCCCCCCCCCCCCCCCCCCCCAAAGGGCGGTGTTGGGACGCACACAAATCCGAGGAGGTGGTCCGAGTGCTCCCCGGAGTGGCCCCTACAAAGAGCCACAGCACACTTGTAAACACAAAATGCCCCATTATGACAACAATGTTTCCAATTGCGGTTCCTTGGGGGGGTAATAAGAGAGGCAGCGTATTGGAATCGAACGGGACTTTTGCTTTTACAACAATGTCGGGGCATACCAGAGCGGCGAAATAAGTTTACAGCGTGTTTCAGAGAATGGAAGGAAATGAGTACAGGCTTCGTCGCTGTGAAAGGAGGAAAATTGCCTTCGGCCAAGGGGAGGCCATTGACGAGCCGCTTCGGCAAACGACAAAGGACTACGGAGATGCGCCCACGGCAGCCCTCCGAACAAGTCTGCGTCAGGTACAATGCTTGGCCCTGGACAAAATACGCACGTCGATTATCGGCGATCGCTCGACCAAAGAACCACAGCCCAATAAACGTTGTTGTTGCTGTTGTTGTTACACTTTTCTTGAAACTTTCAGAATTGAACCGGAACGCTCCTTCCCATCCACATGGGGTAACTTCAAATCGAATCCACGTTGACCTTCCTCAGTAGTGCCACACACGCTGGACGGACTTCCGCGGAGCATTGAAGGGGCCTTAAAATGCAAGCGTCTCTTCCTCAAGTAGAATTGCAATCACTTGCAGTTATATCTATTATAGTTCCTCTCTATACCTAACGCCCCATGCATTAACAACCTTCGGGGAACCGAGCGCGTGACCTTTTTCAAATGATTCGCATTCCTCCATCATTATTATACGATATTTCCACCAAAGCTATGGCAGGCGTTTTGATTGAACCAAGGAAATGAAGAGACTGGGTACCCATACTCCACTCGGCAGCCTGCGCCGATTTTCATCGCCGTTCGCGGAATGCTGCTTTTACGACACCTCGCCGCGTCTTCATTAAATTCCCCCTCGCCCTACCGTTGTGAAGCGGTTGGAAGTGTATTTTTTACGGGCACAGCGCGCACCGGCTCAATATACGGCCCCATCATTTGCACATCACTCGGACAGACATCATTCACGGGAGCGCCTTCCGAAAGGTATAAACGAGTGCAGCGAGGGGGCCTTTCACAGAGACTATTAAAAAGCCCCCCTGCGAAGACCACTGCAAACGGAGCGCGCTGCGCCACAGTGGCGTCTGCAGTGGGGATCTATTTGTCGAGCCGCTGCTGCGGCTTTGTGGCTTTGTTCCGCCCCGAGGAAGGTTTTTCTAATCAGTGCCTGTGTATGCTTTCCACCTATTTTTTTTTTTCTTTTTTACTGCTTCCTTCTGCTCTGGCTCTTTCTCAAAGGCGGCCTTCCAAGCAGGTGCGCCGCGGCTCATCGAGCTGCCTCTGTTTGATCGGAGCCGCCCACCGTGCATCTGCGCCAGTGACTTTGCTTCACATGCTCGAAATCCCAGTCATTGACGACTGGCCATCTTCCCCCATTACAGTGCGCCGACTGGCCCGCGTGAAATAAAATGCCGTAGTGTTGCTTTGTTAAAGAAATAGGCATAGGCTTTCCTATATTGTCCAAATCTATACGCCGGGCAAACGCATGTCAAACATCCATCGGGAGACGATTTGTAACGGAACATCCTGTGCGCGCGATCTCGGCGACTTGGTGGACCACCGTCTCCTGCGATTGGCCCGAGCGAGCTGCCGGGAGGAAGGAAAACGGAGGAAACCACTGCCCACCTGTGAAACGGCGCGGTTCGCGTGATATGGAAAGGTCAGCCATTTTTTGCGGGTGGAACCGTGATGGACGAAACCGACGACGCAGGGCGAGGAGAGGGGCCTGGCTGGCAGCCACTGCGCCGGCTTGACAGGAGCGACGTCACTCTTGCGGCCCGCCGGTTCCAATCTTGTAAATCTTGTGACAAGCTGCGAAAAACCCCCCCCCCCAAAAAAACGCGGGGGGAGGAGGAGGGATTTGCGCGCAACCTCCGTCTGGACGTCTCCGCCCGCAGCTTTCGTCGCATCGTGACCTGCTGACCCCTTCGGGGGTCCAGAAAATCAATCCGTCAAACCGAGCTCGAGTCCTCGCCGGGGGAAGCGGGCCAAGCGGCCTGGCAACCGCCGCTGCCAGCCGGCCCCTGACACTGCCAGCCACATGGATCCAATCCTCTCACCCCGGAGCACTGGCATCTCCCAGAGAGCCGGCCAACGACTACCGCTTTTACAACCTCCTCTTTTCTTTTTTTTATTTTACGGCCGTACAGTTTTTCTCACACAGCTACACGGTATTAACAAACGAGCGACGCAAAGTCCTCCAGGCTCCAGGTGTTGACAGGGTCGGAGGGATGGCGCGGGGTGGGGGGGGTCAGATGAGAAGTGCGGCCAGCCACAAAAGGGGGGGGGGGGTCCAAAGTAAAGGCTTTTGACTCCTGACTCACGCGCTTCTATCTCGCACAATTCAGTTTCCCCCACCAGTGACTTCCCAGAAGCATTTGACATTTGGAAAGCGCGTTTCGCTCTGAGCTCTTTTTGGGTTCCCTCACGAGTCAGATGAGAAGGCGACGCCACCTCTGGAAGCTGAAGGGGTAAAAACCAGGCGACCACCACCGGCAGCCACTGAGCTCAGCATGAAGGATGGAGACAGCTAACCTGGCTCGGCCCGAAGGAAACCGAGGCCGGCTGCCAGCAGCACTGCAGCTAATGAACCAAAAGCGGAGAAAGCCCCAAAAAGAAGGCTGGAACGCCGCAAATTGGCATTTTTACACTTTCGATTTATGGTTGAAGTTACTGGCCTGCTCGGCAGATTGGGTTACCTTTGGGCAGAGGCAGGGTGTAGGCATTTCCGCCTGCTTCCAATCTTTATGCAAAGCTCAGCTCAATCAGTCGCTGGCTTCATAATTGCCATGGGAGAAAACGGAGCCGCATCACCCCTCTCGTCGAACACGCTGCAAAGAAAGCAAATGTCTCGTATTTCCCGAATCGCTGAACTCTTGAACTTTTTTTTTTTTTTTTAATCCATCAGCGGCGGGATGTATATGGGAGCAACTCTCTTTCTCCTCTATGGAAGGATAATGATGCAGCAATCGTTTCTCTCACAACATCTCCAGTGCGACAAGCGCGCTCGACCCGGCAAAGTTGAATTTTCCCCGGGCTGGAAAGAAAAATAACCCCCCCCCCCCCCCCCCCCCCCCCCCCCCCCCCCCCCCCAAAAAAAATGCACCACCGACGCGAGGGTGGAAATAACTGCTAAAATGCACCATTTGTCATCCGCCGCTGAGAGCCCCGCCGCGGGCATCGTCGGAAATCATTGAAATCGACTCGACGTCAAACATGCGGAAAAAAAAAAAAACTGGACGTGAGTAAAAGAAGACATTCAGCGAGAGAGAAAAAAAATAAAAAATTTAAAAAACGATCCCTATGTACACCTCCATCTGTCGGTTCTGCATGGGAACCCTCAATCACGTTGCCGTGGGGCCTGGGGGGTGGGGGGGGGGGGGGGAGTTTTTTCTTCGGGGGGGGGGGGGGGGGGGGGGGGGGGGGGGGGGGAAGTTTTTTCTTCTCTAATGGAGCACAGGGATGTGAGTAATCAGAGCAGAATGGGCAGGAGCCGACGACCACAAGTGGCTGGTGCTCGTCGGGGGGAATCTGTACGCAGAGGTTAGGCAGGGATAGGAAAAAAAACCACACTGGAACACTGACTTGGGAATGGCATCTGGTTCCCATATCCACAGTGTATCACAATTAGCCGGCGGAAAATGACTTGAATGTGTGTGTGTGTGTGTTTTTGGGAGCGCGCGTCTGCTTGTTGTTATCGGTTCAACGTCCTTGCGGGAGCGACGACGCGGCGCGCCGGGAAAAAGTGCGAGCGATAGCGTCATTGGGTATAGGTGTGTGACGTCCAGGGAGGGGTTGGGGGGCGGGAAATATCGGGATTCACACTTCAAGTCGGGGTCAGACTCGTCATGCCTGAAAGAGGGGACGACATCCAAATAGCTTGAGAGCCCAAAAAATGCCAAAAGTCGAGGCCAATTGTTTTTCTTTTTTTTTTTTTTTTCCAACGTGCCACACACAAGCACATTTGTGACCAACAAAATTCCTGTCGCGGATGGGAAATGTTGTTGAATAGGGGGACAACGTTCCAGTTGGAAAAGATTTTCTTTCTTTTTTCTTTTTTGACTTCTTCTGTGGATTCAATTAGAACCACACACTGGCCTTTTTTTTTTTTTTTTCCCTCATCATTTGATGTTACGAGTTGGAGGAAAAATCCCTCTCCGTCGACTCTTTTCTCCCGGACTGCGAGCGCCGCACAACCACGCCGCGCTACGGCCACGGTCGGCCCGTTCCTCCCTTCCCGAGAGCGCGCGGCACGCGGGCCCAGGCATCCGAAAGGTCAAACTCTCAACGTTGTCACATCCAATGCCAGGAGGCCTCCTCCAGCACCGCTGCCCTTATGGGCCCAAATGATCGCTGTCATGTCAGATGTCTCTTCGGCGCGCGCTCGTGTGCGTGTGTCTACCGACCTTAAACCAGTCGCGGCATTTTCTGCGCAACGGGCCACCCTTCAAGCCTGACTACCCGCTCCAGATTTCAAAGCACGTCAGTCTCCGGACCTAAGGGTGTCATTTTGAATGTGCACCCCCTGGGACGGTGTTTTACGCTCGATTAGTGCTAAATGGGGTGCGCGTGCGCGGCGGTGGGCGCTCGGGTGGGCCACCCCTTGAAGGGCTGCAGGAAGATGAGAGACAAATATTTCACAACGAACGGCAAAGACCAGCTGTCATCTCCTAGATTTGACTAGACACACACACACACACATATATATATATATATATAATGTATATATATATATATGTATGTCTAGTCAAATCTTCCAGGCTCTCCCCGACCCACAGGTTCCCCCTGGGTGGGCCTACCAGATGAGAAACCAAGTGAGATAACTCACGACCGTCTCTTTTCAAGAATGCGGCGCGGATTATTATTTTTTTTTCTTTCTTTTTACTTTTTGGACACAAATTTGGTCACCCTTATGTTCACCGTCATTTTGTCAGACCTTTTCCGTCTGCATCGCGAGTGACGCCATTGCTCTTGCTCGCGCCGACCCGAACGCATTTACTTCACTTTGTGCTGCCACTTTGGAAAGTCATTGCGTGCGCTGAAATTCATGCTCACTATATTTACCCAAGCGTACTACAACGCAGGCCTCCTGCACGTGTACAGGCCAATCCGACCCCCCCCCCCCCCCCCCCCCCCCCCCCCCCCCCCCCCCCCCCCGCCGCATGAGGAAAACAGGAGCCAACACTTTTTGGACTTCACTCGGCTCTTGGGGCGTCGCACTGTACCTTTCCCTTTTCTCGTGAAGCCTGGCGAGGGAGGCTGCGAAGGGAGACCACCTGCACTTACTTACGTCCCAGGACCCCAGGAGCGAGTGTCTGGGAAGGCCCCCGAGGATTAACTTACGACTTTTACCGCTCAGTCGGCGCACGCTATTATACCTATTCAATCACACTTGCCTGTGGGCCATAAATAATCTGAACAGCGCGCGTGCGCACGCAGCGCCTGCTCGCCTCACTGTTGTACGGCGAACTGTGCCGGCGCTTACGCACGCGTGGCTTTGCACTGCATCTGTGGGGGGGGGGGGGGGGGGGGGGCGGGGGGGGGGGGGGGGGAAACTCTGACGCTTTCCATCTGGTAAAGGGAGCCAGTCTGTGATCGCCCAGCGGTACAATGAGGTGAGATAATCAGTTCGGGTTCAGGGAGCCGAGGGGGCCGAGGCCAGTAGCTGGGATACCAAGAAAACCAGACGGCCCCCGGAGGATGGAGTGCGGGGTTCCAAATTCGTGGCAGGCCGGGATGAAGAGCGTAAGTCCATAACAGAGTCAGAGTGAGTGGCACGACTTTGAGTCTCCGGTAGCAAATTATTGTCATAATCCCATCTCTTCAGGGTCAATTGTGAGAAGGTAAACGTTTGCTCGAAAGTCATTGTTCTCTCCCAAAACCAGAAACCCCCTTTTTTTGGTCTTCTTCAAAGTCAAGTGTCCTGGGCTTTGACGCCGTGTGACGCGATGTTGCCGGGCTGTGTTTACCTTCACAAGAACCACATTTCGGGTCGGCTGCGACGCGGGCATACTTACAGGGGGTCCTGGAAGAGAAAAGGAAAAAAAGACATCCATGGTTAGTGCCAAAAATATCAGATCGTCAATGCGCCAGTGAATCCGCACAGCCAAATGGAAAGATAGCGCTCTCCCATGGTGCATTCACCGACTGTTCATAATATATAGTTATTGCATTTTAGCAACATTCACCAATCGCGCAGAAGAAAAACAAAAAAAATCCTATTTAGCGTGTGGCCAGACCAACGAGGGCTGGCAGGCCTGGCCATCACATTTGACTCTTTTAAGTGACTCGGCATTACTACAACACTACTACAAGGGGGGTTTTGCAGTTGTTAAAAGTTCCCCCCAAGATTTTTGTGAGGCGACACACATTTATTACCGCCGCACAAAGGAATCTGTGCAGAAGTACTTCAATGCCCCCCCCCCCGCCGAAATCCTGCAAATCATTTTAAGGTCTTTTTGGTTTTTATTAAAATGCTGCTCGGCTGCTTTAACGCTGTGTTTTTTTTTTTTTTTTCCACAAGTGTGTTGCCCTTGAACTGTTCTTCTTCGTGGAGATAAAATCTTTGTGCGAATTGCTCCTGCAGCGGAGGCACATAAGAGCCGTATTTGAGGCTCACTGCGCCGCACTTTGGGAGTGTTATTTCATGGAGCTCGGAGTTACAGTGGACCACTTTGTTTTTTAATAATCCCCCTGCACCTTGTGGGTGTGTGTGTCTGTGTGTGCGTGCGTGCGTGTGTGTGTCTCTACATGTCCCATGGTGGTCGAATGGCTCAGTCCATCAGTGAGGGGAAAATAGTGTTTCGATGAACGATGAATTTAAGGGGTGCATCGAAAGCTTTTGGGGAGGGCGCTACAATTTCTTCAACGTGGTTCCTGCTTTTGTGAATGCAGGTACGTGAGAAAGAAGCCCTGGCTCCTCAAACGAGGGGGGGCGGCGGGGGGATACGCGACGGAAAACGTCACACACACTTTCCAGCGTCGACCACCTGCTAGAACAGTTTAGGACTGTCCTCACTGCTACACAAAAAAAAAGGACATAAAAAGCCTTTTTTTTTGTTCAACCTGAAAGTCATGCCACAACTTTCCATGCCCCGTGTTACCAGTCCACACGCAGGAGATCCTCATGAAGTATCCGATTCACTTTTAAAATCGTGGGCAAACAACGCCGAGCCCTTTTTTTTTTTTTTTTTTCCGTATTTGTTCTGTCTATTTCAGCCAAGCCCGGGACGAAGAGTTCCCTCTGCCTCCGCAGACGACTCCGACCCCGCCGCCCGCACGCCCGCACGCACGCGGGCAAATTTGTGGAAACCTTGCAGCCGCTTAGCAACTTTCGGTCAGAGCGAATCATGAATTAAATATGCTTCCTTTCAACAGCCACCAGTGTTGAGAAAAGGGGGAAATTGGATTTGCAGAAGGCTTACAGTGCAGAATGCAGCACGCCTGTGCTTGTCAGGGAGCAGATTTCGCAGTCGTGTATAATGTGTCTGAAATGTTTTTTTTTTCCTTCTTCTTCTTTGGCCAACCCATCCAAAAAAAAAAAAGAATGCATCAGGAATAACGGCCAGAGAGGCACGCAAACCTTTCGATGTGCCAGCGCTTGAAATTCCCTCGCCGAGGATTTCAAGCCATTTTTTTGAAGCTATAAATCGGAAGCTGGTGAACACGCGGATGAAACTGTGGGAGCGAACGCGGCTTTCCGTCGAAAAAAAACCCCAAAACAAAACGTTTCAGAGTTTTTCGAAAACAATTACTGTTTCTGATTGGGCCAAAGCTGTCTGATTTGACAACAGCCTCGCTTGACAGGGTAATTTGGGTTATTAAAGAGAACGGCGAGGCCTTTCCACCCGAGCGCTTCCCATCGCCCGCCCCTTGACAGACACTGCGCCTCGCCGGTGCAGACGAGATGAGCGGCTGCGATTGTTTGCTCGGTTTCCGACTGATTTGTCAAGAGGCGGCCCTGTACGTTCTCCACGTTCGCTTCGGCCGGCCGGAGAATGAACGAGCTGTCTCTGCACAACGGGGCCAGTGGGAAATGCACTGGAACGCTGAGCGCCGCGCACACAACGCCTGGTGGCGCGCTCAGATGTGGAGCCGGTGTTGCCACTCGGTTTCGATTCTTTTTTTCAAATCCGACACCGGAGCCGTACTTCTGCCTCGCGAGTGTCTCGTCGTCCCCGAACGCAGGACACGGCCTCCGGCGGGATCCCCACCTTCACTCGGCAAAGTCAGAGTTGGGAGGATGGAGGCGAATTGTTGACGCTCCAAAAAAACGAGGACTCGACTGTTGCGGCGCCCTCGCCGCGCCTTTGGGCGGCAGTGTCTCGGCCCAGTTTGTCGAGTCAGCTCAGGGGAGCGCGATGGAGGGAGGGCAGATCCTGAATGCATCAGGACAAGTCGCCAAATTTGTGCAGCCCGACAAGCATGGGTAATTATTTAAAATAGTGTTTATATTTACTGCGGCTGAACATGCCCGCGTCATGTCTCGCGGTTCAACACTGGAGTGTTTCAAAGTTCCTACACGGACGTCATCACCTTCAACAAGTTCGGGCCTCCCTTTTGCTTCCTGCGCGCGCTACTCTCTCCCCCCGGGCGTTCCTGCACAAATAAAAATCCGGCGTCGCTATGGTGACGAGGTGCCCAAACCATCCAAGCGAGCGCCGAGACCACAGGGGCCACAAATTGCACATCTCCGACCTATTTTGGCCTCCAAAGATATACAGTGTACTTTTACATGATCGTAAGTGCAGTATGATTTGCCGACGTCCCACTGAATTATTCCTTAAACGGTTCTGGATTGAGACAACGGTGATCTTTGGTCACACGCACAGCTACACACACACAGACACACACACGCGAAAATAGACACACAAATGTGCATACCGGTTTCTCCATCGCGGCCTCTTCTTCCTCGCTTTCCCGGAGGTCCTGCGATAAAGCACACAGAATACATTTCAGTCAGTAATTCGTCCTTTTGTTTGTGCTGAGCATCGCGTCCTTCGAGTGCTCTCACAGTCAAAAAAAAAAGCATCAAACCCCAACGGCAGCACGAGGAAGAGATCAAACACTTCCAAATCGCAACGTTGGGCTCTATTTGGACATGAGCTGTGGTCGAAATAAAAATGGAACGCAGAGGGGAGGGCACTTCTTTCCTCCCTGCACAGATGACCAGTTTTAAATTTGTTTATCCACGCGTTTGCCATCCTGTGAAGCAATTTTGTGCTTTGTCAGGTTTTACATGTCGAAGACCAGACTGGGTTATAGTGTATATACAGGTAGTGCTCAGAAAAAGAAAACAAACATCGGAGCATCTCTCCTAAAATGAACTTTTCCTCCCTTGGGGCCTTTTCCTGAGGTCGGTGGCTGGAAACACATTTTCAGTATTTGGCATTTTGTTTGCTCTCGGCTTAAAAAAAAAAAAAAAAAAATGGGTGCATTCACAATTTATCCAAAAGGGAGCGGCTGTGAATTTTTCGAAACATTCAAAAGTGAGCTCTTCTACGCTTTCGCAGTGCCACGCGAGCACGCTCAATCGCCGAGGGGGGGAATTTGTCAGTGTGCAACTCGCAAAAAAAGGGTAATATGGAGAGAAAAAAAAAAAAAAAAGCCCTTTCTGCCGACATTAAAGGAAGTGTCGGGATCAAAGAGATTGAACGTGAGCGCAGAAAAAAAAACAAAAAAAAAACATGATCCAATTTCAGGCAGCAACAAACACTGTGGAGAGTTATCGTGCGAAAGGAGTTGTGAAACCTCCTTTGGACTCCGAAACTGGCAGAGAATGGCGAGGGTTCAAAAATAACTAGAGTCAGGTTAAAAAAAAAAAAAAAAAAAAAAAGCCGGCACTGACACTGGGCTCCCGTCAGCAGCTGCAGAACAAAAAACAAATCTCTGTTTATTATTTACTATTTGAATCATTAGTCCAAATAACCTGGCCCCCACGTTTCGGCCCCCGAAAGACACGACAGCCCGCTCCCTCTCCATCCACGTTGCTCCATGCATGTGCTGCAGCTCCACCCGTCGCCGCCCGTCTACGACGACGGGAGACGAGAGTGGAACAGCGGAAAAACGCGGAAAAAAAGAAAAGAAAAAAAACATCCTTTTTTTTCTTTTCTTTTTTCTTTTTTTTCACGCCGTGTTTGGCTGATTCACGACCCGCCAGATGCGTTGCCCGGGGTGCAAAATGCAGGCCTACGTTACACCACGCTTTGCACGATCCTCGGCCCCTTCAACTTGATCCCACCGTTTGGCTCCGCTTCAGCCTCCCTCTGGACCCTCTCCAGGATCATGTCAGCCACTGGCAGTGGAGGGTCCAAGCACGGTTTTGAAAGTATGCAACCACAGGTGGAGATTGACTCTCGCTTTACTATGGCTCCCCATCAACCCCCTGCTTTCTCCGTGGGTTTTTTCGTTTTTGAAGGCGTTTTTTTTTTTTTTCTTTTTTTGAAAAGAAACAGAAGGGGGTTTACTGCGCTTGGCAGGCCGCTTCGTAAGGGCTCACTTTGAACTGACACTTGACACCTTCGAGAGGAATATTTTGTCCGACGATGCAGCGTCCTCCTGACTTGTCTTACGACGGATTTCTGACAGCTGCTGAGAAGAAGAAAAAAAAAAAACGGCTCCACATGGGAGTTTTCGGTCCAGGCCAAATACCCCCGCGTCATTTTCTGATATCATCTGGATTCCCAATGTTCATCACAATATTTTTCATTCTGATTATAGACTGTAACGAGAGACTCCCGTCAAACCGAGCCGCACTCGCGACTCCGAAAGCCTACAAACAAAGGCCAACAAAAACGCTGGGACATTTCTGCTGATGAAAAGGCAATAAAAGAATAACCCAACAAAGTCCACGAGGCTCAGTCGAGATAGTTTTTGTTTTTTTTTCGTATTTGTTTTGCAATCAATTAGGTTCTGAAGTGCTGAGAGATCTGGAGCTGCTTGTCAAGAAAATACACCACTCAAAAACATTTCCCTGGCCAGATGTTTTTCTCCCAGCAACCCCCCACCCCCCAAGTACAGTCCAGGAACAGCGGCTTCGGGGAAAAAAAGAAGAAATGTGGCGTTGGGAAGTGTACGGCGAGGGTCAGCGACACGGAACAAGCTGCTGAAACACCGCTTTGGACGCACGGAAGTGAAATCATTCAAAGTCCTCTGGTCCGACACGGCTGAGCGGACCCTGTTCTGACATGTATTTTTTACTCTTTTCTTCCTCTCTATCGTGTAATTTGGTGGGTGTTGAAAGCCGAGGGGCCATTTTAAAAGGCCGAACGGGAGCGAAAAATGGCGACGCAAGTGCCGCTCGGCTCTCTGATCCGTCAGCTCATGCCCGGAGACTTTTCGCAGACATTTGTAGTTTCCAGACCGCTGTACGTCGGCCGATGATGTCCTGCCCATCACCGGGGGTCCACACCGAAGCGGGACCCGAATCACCGCCGACCCGTCGGCCTCGGCTGGCCTTTTTGGGTTGACCGCCGAAGCGCCATATCCATCAAGGTGACACGCTCCAGCAGGGGGACGCGGAGACCAGCGAGTGTGAGAGACGGTCCCTCACCAGTAAAGAAAGATAGAAAAAACAACACGAGGAATCGCAACACTCCCCGAAGACGACTGGGGTGGGGGGGGGGGGAAACAGACAGACCGTCAGCACAATGCTTTAAAGTTTCAAAATAGGCTCCTTCGCTTCCTCTTCTTTTTTTCTTTTTTTTTTTTTCCCCCTCCCAGGAACAACCAAACAACAGGAGATTTCCAACCAGCCCGCAAAACGTCTTCGGGTCCAAAATACATAGGAGTAATCATCGAAATGGTATTTGGCACACGGGATTCCCATCGGCAGTAGGGGGAAACGCGCCGCTCTTCGCCGCGGCCGCATTGTGTTTTTGAAGACTGCTGCTCGTGGCCTTCGTTACAACACGACTCCAGTGTTCCGCATTGCTTGACATAACACACTTCCTGTTTACACTTGGCGTGTTTGAGACAAAAAAAACACCGCCTCACGCCGACCCATCATGCGCAAAATATTGATTGGCCCAGAACAGTTAACGCCCCAGCACCTCTCCATTTCTCCCTTTTCCTAATCAGTCAATCGGTTTCCAGTAAACCGGCCACCGGCTGATACAATAACAGAAATTGTTTCCGAGCATGATGCACACTATCAGACCACTCCAAACCTTCCTCTCGCTCAGCGACACGGGATAGCCTTTAGCACAAAAGTCAGGCCTCTGCCATAAATAGCAAACTGGGCCACAGCTCCCACACCACCAAAGCAAAGCGGGTTTGCGGAGAGAGAGAGGTGGCTCGAACATGTGCCCGGCAAAATCCTAAACACACCTTGGTGGGAAAAGTGATCGCACAGTCCACTCAGGCATATAGGCGCACGTATTTGCCGAGAACTGACGATTCAAATGTGCGTTACCGCTGCACAATAGAGACAGTGTTGCAGCGTGTGCATCATGGAAGCAAACATCTTCCAAAAATCCCACATCCTAAGAAAAACCTCCACATTTTGATCGATGTGTGATTCATTCAGCGACACATTTTCCACGGTTCCATTTTCTACACACACACACACACACACACTCTGAACGGTAAACAACCGTCCTATTCTGTGGACGCCCAAAAGTGCAGCTGACCTGGCGGTTTATAAGTGAGTCATAAAAACACAATGCCCAACCGTGACGTTTTGGCCCAACATGAATGTCACGGCTGTGGGATGCAGGTTTTTTTCCCCCCGAAACTCTTCCCCAAACTCCCTGTTTGGGAATATCTGACAGCGGTTTTGGACACGGCTGTCAGGAGCCATCAGGACTTAATCTGCTTCAAACTGATACATATTATTTAAATCCCGGTGTGCCATTATCATCCATCGACCCGAGACTGTCAAAAAATGAAATCATATGCTCATAAATGCTCAAAAAGATTTCTGTTCATCAATGTCTTTAGAGGCTTTCCAAGGATTTGGGACGATTTGACACAGACGCTAATGCAGTCAATTGGGTCCCGCCACATGGACGGGTGCATTTATTGGACCTGGCAGCACTCGGGTATCCAGGTCAACGGAGCCAAAGCTGCACAGACGAAAGCTGGCCTTCTACCGTACAACCATTTCTTATTGTACAAGTGCAATTTGTGCGCAAATGCCTGGCAGCGGCCAGCGAGTCCGATCCAAGTTGCTTCTTGCGCTGCGTGACAATGAATAAATCAAGGCGTCAAAAGGCTAATTCTTGGAACCATGTGTTCGAAGGGGAAAAGCGCATCCAAACGAAACGGAAATCTTCACCATCCGCCTCATGTCGCTGCGCTTCCCCTTTGTGAAAGGGGGGGGGGGTCGCGTCAAAACAGGAATCGCCAAGTGCCGCAAAGCTTTGTAATACGACAAAAATGGACAAACCCTTTTTGGACGAAAATAAACATTGTCCCCTCTGTCAAACGGTAAAGTGCTCGTCACTTAAATCTCCTTTACATCTCCGACAACCTTTTTTTCTTCCCCTCAGATCAATCCACCGCTGTCCTGTCGGGATTAGAAACCCGAGCAGCGTTTCCACTGAGCAGATTACAATCTTGCTGCGGCAGCAGTCTGCCACTGTAAAAATATCCCTGCCGTGCCAAATACCGTCACTCCGGTATTGAATTGTCCTCAAACAAAGTTGCGTGGTCCGCATTCAGCTCGTCTAGTGCATCCGCCGTTTCTCGACCAGATCTAGTTCAACGTTGATAGTCCATCAGAACAAAGACCCAATTCAAATCTGGTGTGGGTCTCGGGACAGTCTCTCTTTTCAGACTCCTCTTAAGGTCATCTGTATATCAGGTATTTCCGACAACCCCCTTGTTGTCTCCAGGAGGGGGTTGGCCTTGTGGTACTCGGCCTGACCTTCTTGACTGCGTCCCTCTGACCCTGATCATCTCAGGGCGAGACGGAGGCAGAGAGGGGAACAAAGAGTTTCCTCTTCGCATCTGTAAGCTGTACGTCGTTTTTTACCTCAAGAAAAGCGCGCAGTCTGCTCCATTCTTTGCCGGCGGTTGACTTCGAGCTTTTTTGTTTTCTTCGTCCTTTGCGAAAGCCTCGTTAAGCTGGACCCATGCACACAGGACCAGCGCCACCGCCGCCGGTAGGCGCACATTCCTTTTGAAAGTGCAGAAATGGGATATATTTGCTTCACTTGCCTCCACGGAAATGGAACGCGTCTTTCCGAATGCTTGCGCTCTAATAAAGCCTGGCGACCGCATAACGCCGGGGCCTTTTAAAGAGCAAGGCCCAATTATCAACTGTGTTAAATGGCAGCGGTTCTTCAGCTGCCCTTTAAATGAGAACCACTCCGTTTGAGCGACTTTTTTTTTTTTTATTTCTCTCCGGCGAGCTGAAATACATTGTAATGCAATACGAGCGCATCATTTTCAACCGAGGCTTAAAGAGTGCTAAGCTACTCGCCTCCAGTGATAAATCCGGTCCGCTATTGCTATGGAGGGTTTTGGCAGCAAATTACAGACGGCGAATTGTGCGGCGGAATACATAGGGCTATTTCAATTTTCCCCAAGACCAACGTTTGAATCCCAAACCGACCCAGAAAAACAACGTTCTGAAGGATATCTCGCATTAATTCTTGATTCTGTGGCCTACATCTTCATTATCCTTATTTCCAACTGCACTTAACTTCAATGCAACCATTTCCTGAATAAATATGATGATTACTCCCATTTCCTAAATAGTTCTTTGCAATTACATGTAATGTGCTGCCCAGAAAAGAGACCATTGTGTCTGATTTGAACATGTACTCATTGTTTGTTCACATAAAATCTCGAACAGTACTCTTTTTTATGCTTCACACAGCGCGCGCGCGCACGCACACACACACACATACGGATGCGTCACATTCACGGAGGAATTCCATTTCCACAAAGTTTCTCGGGCTTGTTGCAGTGAGCTCGCATTGCTTCTCAAGAGAGTGTGATTAGTCAGCTGGAAATGTACTGTTTGCCCTGCACAACAACAGTAAAGCAAGACATCTCTGTGATTAGAGGGCCGAATTAAACACAACAAATAGTCATGAGGGGCAAAGAAGAGCGACGCCAGCTCCGTACTCCACTAGTTTTCGATTACACGACAACGTCAACACCACGGGGGCCGTCATCGCTCACCACGCCAGTCCGCGCCGAAGCCCATTCACGGCATCGCCAGGACACTCGCTAATGTCAGAGAGTCAAGAGACCGGCCCAGGCGCCATCTCAAACTAATTACGCGAAGCGGCGTTCGTCATCGGGCAGAAAGCAGCGGCTGATTAAAATGAAAATGAAAATGAAAATAAAAAGTCAAAAGTTAATGATGCCCATACATAAGCCAGTGTCTCAGTGTGCACGCTCAGCAGTGGTCATAGGTTTGTTACCCATTTGAAAGGCAGGTATTGCCTCCGCCCTATTCCTGATGAGTGTGACAATTTCTGGGTGTGCGCGCGTGCGCGCGTGCGCGCGGGTCCCGTGCCACTTGTCCAGCTGCCAGGTACCAGTTCATTAAACCACGACTCAATCTGCTGGCATTCGAGGAATGTGTCGCTGCGGGCTCCACTAACAATGAGGGAAGCAGATCGAAACCGGCATTAAATATGCATCTCTCTCTCTCTCTCTCTCTCTCTCTCTCCATCTCTCTCTCCCTGCGCCGGCGCGGCAAGAATTGCAAGGTTTTGCACTCGGGAGCCTGTGGGCGCCGATCGAGCAGCCACACTCCTGCTGCAGTCTCTTCCACCTTAACAAAGATGCACACCTACGCATACGTGCTTGCCGTTTGCGGAGTGGAAACAAACAAACAAAAAAAAAGAATGGTTACACAACACGCAGCTCCATGCCCACGGGCTCTCGGAAGAAGACAAACGACACAAATACGACGACGCCTGTGTCCCCCCCCCCCCCGCTCGGGCTCAGTGTCAAGGCCGGGGCACTCCGGAGAAAGGGAGGCCTCCGGGAGAAAGCCTTTTCATCACCTTCGGAGATCAATGTGCCTTTCCTCCGGCAGCAAGGCGGAGTGCCGGGATACAGGAGACCCAACCCCGCGCGCCGCACACCGCAATTATTCTCCCCGCGGTACCGGCTGCGGTCGCAACGGAGGCAGAACATAACTCCCCGATGAAGGGGGGGGGGGGCGATCGGCCAATCGATTGGCCGCGAAATTGGCACCGGCGTCCGTCCTGGCGCCTCTATCGGAGAGCTTCTCCGTATACATTCCTGTGTATGTGTTGCGTGCACACAAGAGTGCGCTTACATGACAAAATGCGTGAAACGTTTGGCTGCACGATACTCTTTCAACCATAAAATACAGAAAATGACATGACATTGATATGTTGCAAAGAAATGAGAGGCAAAACACTCGGAGGAGCGCCGGGCCCCTTGGCCGGGCCAGGGCGAAGTGTAATCCACCGTGGAGACGAACGTCTTTGTTTTGGCTGTTAACCACATTATATCTTGGCACACGCTCGCCTGCATGCCCGGCCTCTCAGGAATCCGCGGCATGACAAAAGAAAAATGCGAAACGCAACCGCCAATGGCAAGGCGGCGACGTCCAAGGGCAAAGTTTAAAAAAGAAAAGAAAAAAAAAAAGGCCTCAGCGCAAGTGGGAGCCGCGCGAGCGACAGCGTTACACGCTCAGGCATGGTCGATAATGACCACAAGAGTTGATTAAAGCACTCAGCGTTCACTTTGGGAGTGGCGAGCAGCCTCGTCGGAGCATTGATTAGCCGCAGTCGGGGGACTGATTTAAGCCTTTTGGCCTGAGCAGCACAATCAATAGCTCTAATTAGAGCGTGAGTGCATGCGCAAGCAAAGAAACCGGTTACTTCAAGATAAAGCCATGTGACCGATCGCGGCCCCTAAGAGTCCCCGTTTCCACTTTAGGAACTGTGGCTTTGTGGGATCCCGATGACCTCTGAAGGTTACCAAGGAGCGTATACTGATGGCGACGTGCATAGCGTGGCATTGACCTGGGGGGGGGGCTCGTGTTTCCACGGGGCGCTGGCGTTGCTGGAATAAGTGCGAGGGCATTACTGGTCGCTGGAAGCCAAAGACAACTTGGATGCCAAAAAAAAAAAGGCAAATGGGATCACGCGGCGCGCGACTGGCATCGAATGATCCCTCTCCCTTTTGTGGGAGCCCAAGTCAACTACTCTGTGACTGTGAAAGGCGGCGGCGGCCAGAGGACGTCACGCCGGAACCGCGCGTAACCCCACACCTGCTGCTGGCGGAGGACATGACTGCTGGCCGACCTTATCAGCACCGGGGCGCGCGGTATCCGCCGTGTGGCCCGCATGCGTGTCTGCGACGGGAGTGTGGGTGGACTTAGAGAAAAACGCCGGGGCGGCATCGCGCGGGAGGAAGTCGCCGGCCACAAGCCGAGCGGCACACCAGTCAGACCTGTTTTTACAATCCTCTGCTATTTCATTGGAGCGACCTTAGTAACCGCCCCCCCCCCAGGCAGAACAAACATCACGCCGTTTTTTCCCCGTACCCCGGTGTCGCACAGTGCTATACACTCACGGGGTATACAATGACCGGCCGTATTTCACCTTCGCTCTGTGCTGCAGCCCGTGGTTTGCGTTTCGGGGATTTATTGCGCCCATCGCAATCCCCGGTGCGTTCAATAAAAAAAAAAAAAATCACCGAAAGAACTCCGCTCACCTAAATCCCGAGTAAAAAAAAATATATACAGTATATTTCACTTACTTGGCTCTGGCGTTTAACCAAGCGCATAGTTTTAATTGGCGCCTTAATTGACTGAGATTACTCCCTCCACTCTGATACGGTAAGGCTTAATGGCGTTCATTTTGAGGTGCTCAAAGTGGCATACGTCTATTACTACTCTCGTAAAAAAGGAGCAATATTTCTCTCTTTAAAGGCCCTGACAATCTGGGCTCTCTATCGGCTGCAAAAAGTTAAAGGGAAATAAATAACGGAAAAACGCCCAATCTCAATACCGGTGATTTTTTTTCCCCTTCATGTGGCTTGACTGACCTCTGACCAAATACTGCGTGACAGTGTTTCACATCCGTCAGCTGTCCTGCCGTTTCACTGAGCCCTCTTTTGATCTCCACTCTGCGCCTGTGAGTAATATATATATATATATATATATATATTTTTTTTTTACCCCAAAACTCACTCCCTCGGCGGCTCCCGAGGGGCTACCGCTTTCATTATCTCTCTACTGATCGGCCGGCCCTGGTGGTCCTGTGGCCTGGTGTTTACTTGAGCGCCGCGTGACCCACGCTGGATGAGTCCTCCACCAGTTGGAGCAAGCGAGCGTGACCAGGGCGGGCTCTTGGGTCACAGATACCCTATCTTGTCGACAGCGAAGCAAAACGTATGACAGAGAGACTGTGAGGGGGGGCTCAAATGTACAGCGGCGTGCCTTCGAGCCTGTCGAGTGGAGTCGTTGAATCCACTGTCCTCATAAAAGTCCTCCGCCAGGGCAGATGTTACAGTTGTTACACTCACACTAACGTTCACCGGGCGTTAAACGAGACCTCGGAGGTCTATTTCGCAGTTGACGTTCAAAAGATCAAAGCGGGAATGGTGCCCTTTTTTTTTTCTTTTTTTTTTTTAAAGCGGGACGCGCCACTGGACTCTGGAAGTTGCCGGGCACAAGGCAGCCAAGAACTACAATCCCACATTTCATTTTTACGATTTACGCTCCTAGCAGTTCGGGAAACGAAACAACGCCAAATCACCTGCCGTGCCAGGTACATCGAGCGGCGAGTGGCCTCGGCTCGTCCGAGACGGGAGGCCCGCGCTCCGGCCGGACAGGTAGGCGTACAGTTGCATGTGCACGCGCCGCTGAAGGGCAACTCTTGAGTGGAAACAAAGCGGGGGGGAAAGCCAACATTCCCTCTGCAAATGAACAAGGCTCTTGCTTTTCTAACCTCTGTCAATCTTTCCTTTAAAAAGAAAAAAAAAAGAAGGAACGCACGCACGCACGCACAAACCACTCACTGCACCTTCAGTAACTTTTGTGAGCCATTAATTCCCTTTAATGAGGGTAATTTTTTTTTTTTTTTTTTTTTTGCTTCACAAAGCAATCACAGTTCCTCGCAGGGCCTTTCCTCCCGGAGCTGAGTCATAGCCGACAACAACAAGCCCTATATATACCACCGTGTTCATTTTTTTTTTACTGCGGTACACGGTGTAAAAGGCAATTTCGCTGCATTGAGTCAGGGGAGCCTTATAAACGGGGATAAAAGTTTATTCACTCCGTTTACCTTGTTTTAAATGAAACATTTTAAATAGCAGGTTGTTATGTGGAAAAAAAAAAAAAAAAAAACTGCACACTTTCCTTTAAGTCAACTTTGGAAGGATTTTCGCCGAGGGTTGTTTCGACGATGATGCCATTTTTGGGAAATGCGTTCGCTCAGCTTTGCATGATAACCTTAAAATAGAATGGAGACAGCTATAATGCGGTGTTTAAAGTTTTGACAAACACTCGCTGCAAGGGCTACTACGACTCTGGCGGTTGCGGTCGCAACGCGACTCCAAGCGGTCACCGCCCTGGTCCAGCAAAAAATTGCCCGGCACCGAACGCTCTGTGACGCCAAAGTTTGTCAGGTCGAATCAAGACTTCATCTTTTTCTCCCGAGGCAGACACAACGAAGGGCTTACAGAAAAAAGCATAGCATCGGCCTCTTTCACATCCCGGCCGTGAGTTTGACACCACCGGAGCACCGAGGGCCCAAAGCGGCCGCACGCAAATCCAACGGCAGAGACGAGCGACATGAAGCGCAGGGCACACTCCGGCATGCAAATATAATCAAAACATTTGGAGAGGCATCACGTAATATGAGGAAAGGCATTAGTGTAATTGCATTAACCAAAACTATTCGGGGCCTTGAATAAGACGAGGGGCATCGGTGTGTGTATTAAAAAAAACAAAAAAAAAAAACGCAAATCATATGTGACACCTGGGGGGCTGGAGGACTTTCGCTGTGATTAACAGAGAAATGCCAGACGTGGTAACACGACGCCCGGTGGAAAAATAACCGGAGGAGGATTTTTCTCCACAGCCCCTTGAAGTGGCACGGAAAAGACAACAAAGTGCGTTGCAAAGGTATTCTGGCCAAGTCCCCTTCGCATCATGTTTCCTGCCTACGTGTCAGTCAAACTGACCAGGTCAGAGGTCAACGGGGGGGGGGGTAGGGGGGGGGGGGGGGGGGGGGGGGGGGGGGGGTTGGGCCCCAGCCCCGATCCCCCCGGGAGGGTTTGTAACCCCGACCTGTAGGCCCCGGCTCTTCACCGTGGACATGCTGTTCTCATTACCGGTTGGATCCTGGAGGCTTTCAGCAGAGAAGCCGCAAATACCCCCGTGCACCAACAAACTGGCCCCGCTCTGGGCCTCGGCGTTGGCAGCCTTGGAATAAACATTCTCCCCTTCTTATACATATATCTATATATATATGGCGAGAGAGAGATATAAATATTACATAAGTCTGCATTGATAGACATGTTACATGTATAGCATTCAGAAAAATTTTCAGAACAGACCAGAGAAAACAATCGCCCGCCCCCACCCCCCGATTGTCTTAAAATACAGTACGTGCTGAGAAAATATATAAAGGGAGGAGTCTACCCTTCCCACACTTACTAATTTCAACGGCGCCCCCCCCCCCCCCGAGAGAAACACTTTCTCTCAGATTCGAGGACTGTGGTTTCAGTGGGCAGCTCACAGGTGAGACAGGCCTCTCACTGATGGGAGGAGGTTGGCTTCACCTGCTCTGCTCCACCACACAAGTCCAGTCACTCCCTCTCCCCCCCCCTGGCTTCCCCAGCTTCTGGCCCACGCCATCGCTTCATTCTATCGACTTGCATTTCCTTTTGGATTCCTTTCAAATAAACCCTGCGGGTGGCCGTCGCCCTCTTTATGCCCAGCCTGGAGCCAGGATGGGCCACAGCCCGTCTCGGCAATACGCGGCAAAAATGCCCTGCCCGGGCTCGCGCTAAAGTAAACACCACTGTTAACTTTCCTGATGAGGTGACCTGCTTGTGTCAAAGGTTCTGATGTATGCATTTGTGATACATGCATCTCAGCTTACCTGCTGTTGGCTAGGGCTGTGTTTGCACAGGACAATTGAGAGAAGGGCAATAAAAGTTCTTTCCAAAAATATCACTACTTTCCCCTCGCCAAAATAACTGCACAAATTAGGAACATGGTAGGGAATTGGACTCCAAGCGTTGTTGGGCAAAGAAATAAAGACAACACGGAATGTTGTTTCCCGAAAAAAAAACAACAACTCCCGAACGAGCGGGTTTCCAGGAAGACGCGCCGTTTGGACGGGGCCATAGCGCGAGCAAGGGGGGGGGTCAACGCGAGGTCACGGCGAACATGGAAAAGTGACTCAGAGGTCCCGGCAACGAGCCTGCGTGCCAAATCGGAGGACCACATGCGTCCGCCAACGATTCTCGAACGCCTGCTACTTCCATATTGGCAAAGCCACGGGGGCGCCGCGCGAAGGAGAGGTGCCACTCCCAATGTTCCAGGTGTAGATCAGGACACTGGAAATCAGCAGACACGATTGGGGTTTTTTTTTTTTTCCCACGATTTGACCGGGTTCGTTTTCAAGTTTCCCATCGCAGTTGTCCCTTACGGTTATGGTTTTAACCTTTAACTGCAAGCACGCATTTGTACGAGCTGAACATGTTTTACAGTTTGGTCCCTGGGAGCACCTTTTCTGTTGGCACGGGGGTCCGGCTGGCAGCCACGCCGAACCATCAAAGGGGCTAGGAGAAATTTGCAGACGTTATGAATTAACGTCGGGCAATCGTCTCCTCTTACATCGCCCTTAATGAGCGAGATTATGGGAGATCAAGCCTCCGCATCCATTCCACTCCTCCATAAATCATAAGGAGACATGCGAGATTCAATTAGTCCCGCTCGCTTAACCTCGGCAGCACGGAAATTGCACACCGAACCCGAGAACACCCTGAGCTCTCGACAAGAGCTATTTTACAAAAGAGAGATTCGAGGAGGCCGCTTGTACCCGTAAATGGCAAACGCGCTAATAACCGTGGCCGAAATAGAAAGGAGTGGAGATTGTTCTTGATAAACAGTGAAACAAAACCAGCAGTGCGGCGGCGGATCTTTTGGCGGAATGACTTATGAGGGGAGCCTGGATGCTATTTTCGGGCCACCCATTTGTTTGGGTCCAAGCCAAACGAGAAAATCCTTCAGCATACAATGCGGCTATTGAGTTCCTGGATGGGGCGATGATAAAAATCTATTCTTATTTGGAGCTTATGTGCGCACCGAGCGTCCAAGATCCTATTCTGTTCCGCATTACCTCCGTGGCGTAACGAGCTGCCAGGCAAACAGAATATGAAGAAGCCCCCCCCCCCCCCAAAAAAAAATATATCCCCCCAAAAAAAAAATATATATATTTTTTCTACTTCAGCAGCTCATACATGACATTTTCTCGTGCTTGGGGCTCATTACATTTCCTTCAGAAAACATCTTCAATGTCCACAGGCCATTAAGCGCGTACGTTGCCGTCGCCGTTTATTCAAACTACAAAGGGGGGGTTTTTGTCCACTTCCTTAAAAAGACAGATTTTGGTCCCACGCCCCACCCCCCTGAACGCACAAAGTCACCGCCATCCCTCCGGAGTACCACGCAGTTCCAATTTACCAACGCTAATGGAAATGAAATCGGACGGTGGCCTATGTATGGGTCCTCACTGACGGCAGTACATCGACTCGACCACGCGTGTCCCACGCGGGCCCTTTCCAACTCGCGGAACATTACAAGCTATTTCTTACCAGCGCTTTAACAGAGACGGACAGCCGGCGGAGGCGCCTCGATGGCAATGCACGATGGTGCTTTGCCATAATTGCCCTCAGAAGCCGAGTTACTCGTCCCGCCGGCGGCACGCTGTCCACATTACAATGGCCACGTTACGCCGCTTGTTGCCGCGCGCGTTACTGTACCCCTAAAGAGAGGGGCGGTTCGGAGAGGCACGCGTGTCAAGACGCGCCGAGCCATCCGGGACCACTCTCTCCAACAGCCTCTGCAGCCGCGGCGTGCGCAGCGTCCATCGGCCTTCCAACGTGCCATGTGCATGTGCTGCATGCTGAACCGGCTGCGATGTTTCACATGCAACACCTACCCTGGCAGCGGTGCACTTTCCACACGCTCCACCTTATCAATCATTGCTGGAGGAGTGCCCGAACAGGGGCCCTCGGCAGTAATTTCGGCGGATCATTTGGTGCGTGCTTAGGCGCTTGTGATTCACGTGAAACACTGAGCACTCGCAGATGGGCGTGATTGAAAGCAGGTGAAGAAGATCTGAATCTATTTCATCCCGAAGACAGGCCCTGGCGGGAAGGACTACGCGGTCCGCAGACAAAGTATTCCATAGAAGGCTTACATTTTGAAATATTAAGACGTTAAACAAAGAAATGGATGACTCCTTTTATCGCTCTACAACATGAATGCCGACCCAGACCACCCCAATAAAACAAGGAACAGAGAGGCGCAGAGAACGCGACGAACGGAATGCGTCTTCATCCCATGCGCAGGCCGGCTTTATGTCCGCGTGAGGAAAATTGCAGTTGGCTGCTGCGCTGGCGCTCTCAATCTCCCACATACAACCTGTAATGAGTTCAGCGTGATCAGGGGCGCAACAATCCACCAAATCATGCCGCGGCTGGCTTGAGGCCTCAAATACAGCTGCATCGATTCAGACGAGCATGAATCGCAACGGGGCTGGATAGGGGAACGGAGAGCTGAATGGATGCAGACGTCTCCGTATTGGAAAATCCTACAACGACGGCCATCTTTTTTTCGCTTTTCACTTTCTTGCTGCCTAATAGCGCGACGCGCGTCAGGTTGTCGGCGGGCGAGATCGACCGCGCCACCGGTGTCGGGTCGCTACCGTCTCCGCCGCCACATCGAGTGACGTCTCATTATTCTGATCAATTCCTCATCACAACATACGAGTCAGCAGCCGGTCCGCCGAACACTCTCACACTCATGCTGCACCTGCAATACAGTACGGTTACTGAGCCCGTGCACATATAAAAAAACGACTACTACTGTCAAGCACAACGCCTTAATGGATATGATGGGAGGCACGTTCAAAAGTACATCGCAGAAAACTCCCTCCATGCCACAAGTCCTGTATTAAAAGTGTCTGTATGTTATGACACGATGTCACATCACATCATATTGCTTTAAAAACATTTTTTAAAAAGTCTACGGCCTCAAATATATACGCCGCACTTTAGTGACCCTGCGGGGGAGGAAACTCAATTCTCCCCGCTGCCGAGCCACCATATGCTTCGTTTTTGAGCCATAACCGCCGGTTTCGCCCCTCCCCGCAGCTTGATCCACCCTATTCTAAAGGCTTTCCAATAAAGCTTGGGAAACTTTGCGAGGCGTTGGCCTCGGCCCAAGAGAAAAGTTGTCTAATGTATGTAGCCCCCCGCCCCATACACCAGTCACAGATGGTGAGACCCTGGCTTGGATCGGGCTCCTCCTGTGCCAAAGCTCTGCCAGGGAGGCCCCTTTGATAATGAGCCTTACACACAATTTACAGCCACACTACAATAATCCTGCAACAATGGTTTCCACATAACTCTGTGCTAATAAGTTGCCTTGGGTTGGACATGCCAAGGGCGTGTGACTGTTCCAATTTAGGAAATGGTCCTTTTTGACACTATGAAATTCTCGCAACGCCGACACGAGCTTTCAAGAAACATATACGTTGGAGTTTTGTTGCTATAAAACGGAATTTAAGACATCTTTCAGTGAGTTTTGGCTTTGGACAGTTCGGGTATCGGTTTCCCCCCTTGTTTACAAACTCGATTGTAAGCAAAGCAAACTTCTGGAGCACTGTATTTCCTGTTGAGATGTTTCCGAGACATGTTTAACGTTTGCTGGCAATATTTTGAATGCTTATTTGGGTTGCTGTGGTCCCCAAACGCCTGATGGATAACACAGGGCGAACCCAACACAGGCATTAAGACGTGTAACGCAAAGTCAGCCCTATGGTTTGTGTGACACGGGGATAAATCTACCCCCAAAAAGCAGCTCAGCGCTTGTCTGCAGCGGTGAAACTGTAAAAAGGCCCACGTTAAAGCGCACAATAGCGCAACTGTCTGCCGTTGTTGTACAATTTGTAAACAGCCCAGTTGTTATCCTGTCACATAGCAAGACGTAGGACATGTGCGCGGCGTTGCCAGAAGACATTAGGCATGTGAGACGTTACCGCAACGGGTAAGAATACAATCCCGGCATGCATTAAAAAAAAAATAAAAAAAAAAAAACGCCCCTTCACTCGTTGTTGTTGTGTGTGATTTGTGGAGCGGGGTACTTGGACTTAGATCACGGGCCTTTGCTGCAGCTGGTGACCGTGCCAGGAGCGTGATGCAAAGGAAAAGGGAAAAAAAAAAAAGAAAAAAAGAAACACGGGGGCAAGGGAAGGGTGTGGGAATTTCGGAGCTCCAACATGCGTCTCCGGCCCGCGGCGACCTGTCTTCGCTCAGCGTTCGCCCCGGCGTCACGCGGCGGGGACCGCGGCGGTGGTGTGGATAGACGGAGGAGGATGTAAGTGGATCTGCCTTTTCTCACTTCAGCCCCCGGGGGGTGGGGGGGGGAAGATCTTCGCAGTCTTTGAAGGACGGCGGAACGTGTGAATGGCAATATTCGAACATTTTTATTTTTTTTATCATTCCTAGAAAAAACGCCCTTGAAGGAATGGAACCTTAACCTGCAAATCACGCTCCATTTAAGTTCCTTTGCTTCCTGATGCTTCTTACAAGGATGCTCCCCCTCATTCGTCGAGCCCTCAGACGACACCTTCACGAAAGCAGATGTGCGACAGCTGACATTTCCCATGCCAGAGACATTTCCTTCGCCCCGCTATATTTTCCCTTCCTGAGCGCTTTGTTCCCGCCTTGTCCGCTGACCGGTTCTTTAAATTTTCTAAAATGAACAGGAGGGGAAAAAAAAATCTCCCCGCCTCTGGACTACGTTCAAAGACCAATCGCGCAGCAGTGACTGATGTCCTGAGTGTATTAAGGGGGAAGCTGTCGACAGGTGCTTCCCATGGTGCAAAATGCAGAACACCGGGGCCCAGGAGAGAGAGGCACGAGGTCACGCGCTGTTTTGACTTCCCTCCTCCGCTTTTCGGCATTCTTTGACGGGTGGTGACAGCAGCGTGTAAGCAAAAGGGATTTCTGCTTGGTTTCAAATCGCAGAGTGGCTTCTGAAGCCAAAACTCCAGACGGACCGGTCGCACACATGTGATTATAATTGTCACCGTTCAGTTCCCTGGTTCCCCGGAAAATCTGCTACTTCTCATATGTACACTCTATACGTACATGTCCGGTTTCATCTTTTCAGTGGCGTATCCGACTGCTTCGTCAAAAGTTGACGAAAAGTCGCGACTTGGGCACAGGCCCGGTACTCGGTCACAAACATGGAAAGGTAAGAATTGCCTGTTTTCCAACCTCCTGAGACAGTGGCACGCAGCATTTGCCCGCCGACGAACACAGACTTCCGTATCTCACTTTATCGAAGTTGTAAGTATGTCCGAAATCCAATTTCTGTCGCGGGAAATGCTAAGCCCGGCCCTGACGTTTCCATTCCCCGGGGGGTAATTGCTGTATTTTGTCTCAGCCCCCTCGCAGAGATAAGGTGTGATCTTTCCGAGCCGAGGTAATAACATGCCAAACCGGCCACCCTTCCCGATTCCCGAAATATGGGATGACGCTATACCAAGGCCGCCCTTTATTACTTTGACGGCAATGCATTTGGAGTGGAAGCTGCACTGAATGCCTTCTCTGGAGCGCGACACAAATGCCATATTTCATCCTGCCCCCCCCCACCCCCCCCGGCACAAGGACTCCACCGCCTGCTGCAGCCAAACAGCACACCGAGGCAAAGGCACCTTAGCTTGCTGTTTCGTGCATATTTCCGATGTGCACAACACTTGCACTGAGGTGTAAAGAAAAAAGGAGAATAAACGTCCCTATTAAATTATAGGAGATAGAATATGCTGGGGGTACAGAGGGGTGGGGGGGTGGGGTCACCAATATGCATTGAACCTTTAAAGCATGATGTATAAATGCACCCCATTTACCAGACCAGGACCCCGAGCACGCCTATCTGCAGGCGATGTAGCCAACAAAGAGGAATATTTATTGCCATTTCTGCTACTGTGGGACATGACATCTGCTTTTGGGGGCTTGATGTCAAAATGTATGTTCGGAGGCAAAAAAAAAAAAAAGAAAGAGAAGAGAACCAGCATTCAACTATCAGCTGTGCAGCCGCGCCTGCATGTTTTGCACATAAAAGAAAAAAGGACATTGAAAACAGACATCTTTATCAGTTCGATCTCAAACACAACCGTGTAGTAGCTCGGACGTCCCCTTAAATAACGGTCAAGTTTGATCGCCAGCGAAGATTAGGACCCTGCCGCCTGCTGTAGCAGGAAGCCAATTGGCGTCGCTGTGGTGACACTGACATCGCACGCTCGATTAAAGCCAGGCGCGAGCGCGTGTCTCGATAACGGCGCGGGGAAAAGCATCAACGGAGATCTCTCACATTCGGAGGAGCAACCCTGCCTTTCATCAAAATGACTGATACGAAGAAGAAAGAAAAAAAAGAAAGGGAAACGAGGCAGCGTCATTTACGGTGATGATTGGGAAATCAATCCCGTGGAATAGAACATGGCTGTCTTTGTTCAGGGCCTTGTGTACGTTCCGAATTACAACCTTTTTTTTTTGTGCTAGAGTTGGGAAGAGCTTCTTTTTTTTTTTACTGAGACATTTCATGGAACACGTGCTACGAAACAGAAAAATGAAACGGGCCACGGAAAAGGGGGAGCTTTGCAAATAGTTATTTGGGAAGTAATTGTTTGTTTGTTTATCATACGTGACAGAAATGCCCGAGCGGTCCCCGGGCCACGAAAGAACAAAACAGGAGGTCAGGGATTTGAGGGGAGCGGGCTCAGAGCAAAGGGGGAGGGGGCGGGGCATCAGCGAGACGCGCAAAGCGGCTACGAAAGTTTCCCGCACGCCGCCGACTGTGCCTTTTCGTGACCTATCAAAGGCCCCACAATGTTATTCTTCGAATCGAGCCGCATTTGGTCCACTTCAACGCAAACCGTCTCCTTTGGTGACACACTCCGGAGCTGGTTAGGGAGCGGTTGATCCCTCGGATGCCTGCCGCAGAGCAGCGGAATAACACGGTGCCACCGCGCGTCGGTTGAACTCGCATATGGCGAGATTACAATCGCCACATTCGTTCCTTTCAAAAAAAAAGAATGAAAAAAGAAAAACGTATATGAAAGCATTTTCAAACATGTCGACGGGTCCACCCAGACGGGGTCAGCTGTCCCCCCAACGCCGAAAGGTCCTGATTTTCCCACTGCCCCGGCGTGTTAATTGCGGGAAAGAGAAATGTTTTTGTAAAGCCAGAGCGTGAGTGCACACTGATAATTGCGGGCACCACTAACGCACACCAAGAACACTCAAGGAACCGCAGCGGGTAATTGGGGAGCGGACGTGCGTTTACTTTGCAAAGTGAGAAGGGGATTGGGGAAATTATCGACAGGCGGCTCCGGGGGCCGCCCTCGAGCGCTCAGCCGCTGGCGGACAGAGGGAGCGCCTGCTTTAGATTCAGGACAGTTTGCAGATCATTAAGGTAAGAGTCTCGGGTAAGTATGCATGGTGTGGACAGAGGTAGGGGAGGGAACAGGGAACCGAACGAACCTTCTCCCTATCAAATGAAAATAGCGCAGACGACAAATTTGGAGAGACGTCTTTCGAAAGTGCTGTAGAAAATAGTTGTTTGACTTTATTTGTCCGACTAAACTCTCCTTAGATCATCTTTCATGGTCGTCTTTTTCCATGTAGAACAAATTTGGGTTTTAACAAGCCACGCCGGCCAACAGTTTTATTACCACAAAGGGAAACAGGTCGCGCGCGATATAAAATATGAAAATATGAAGCATGTCACCCCTGGGAGAGACGGCGTAGGGACCGTTCGGACTTTTCGTCTCCCTCCGACGGTATCACCGGAGCTATCGGGAATTCGATTCGATTGTCTCAGGAGAATTGGCAGCTTTGTGAAAAACGTCGGGAAAGCTGCTGGTACGAGTCACGAGAGGCCCCGTTCAAAACTCAGCACCATTCCTGTTTTATTTCCCCTGTCAAGATAAATAACAAAATGAATTACGAGATGTGTAATTGCTGGACAGGGCACCGAGTGGATGTTGACTCTGGCGGCCGAGGCAGAAGTAATTGACGTGCCCCACATTGTCTGTATTTATTTGAGCTGAGGGGTGGCCAGAGCCCTTTTTTTTTTCTTTTTTTTTTTTGCCACGGACTACCTCTGGCAGTCCGACGCCAACATCTGGCCTTGATTCATCAAGGTATTTGCGTCGGAGTGCAACAACGCGCAAACAAGCCTAATGAACTAAAGGCGGTGGAGAGAACGCTCCGCATGACGCGCGGCCGACATGGAGTAAATAAACAAACCAAACGGGAATACAACGGGGCAATTTGGGGCTCCTATTTTCAAAAGCCCAGATGGCTGTGGCCTCAAAAACCAAGCCTTTAATGAGAGTCGATGACCAAAAAAAAAAAAAAAATGGAAGGGGGTCAATTTGCGCTCGAGATTCGCCAGAGCTTCGGCTCTGCCTGAAGTTCGACGCAGGAGGGGGACGGGGACGGGTTGCAGCGGACGCGCTTTTTTGGCGGTGCATTTTTTCAACATTCTCGCCCTGAAGCCGCGCTGACCAAGGACGCCGCGGACGCCCCCCATGCCCGTCGATAAGTCAGGCGGCGTCGGCCGAAACTGTCACCGATGAATCCACACTATTAGATCAATAGCAGCAGTGACGCTCGTTCCAGGCCGCGGCCAAACACAAGCTGTTCGGGATTTTTCGTCATTTTCGAGAAATGACGTTGACAATTCCACGGGCCAGCGCGGAGCTTAGTGCGGTATTGAGGGATTAGAAAAAAAAAAAAAAAAAGCAGTTGAGACGAAAACCATAACATCATTCAGATCGAAACTCGTCGAATCATGGTGCTGTTCAAAGAGTCAGTGACGTTTGCTTTAAGAGCGCTCTATTAAACCAACGCATGCGCCTGCACATCCATGTCTGTCACATCCGTCGTCTTTCATTTGTCATATCTCGTGGCAGATTTGCCCCTGACCTTATCGGGAATCTCATTCCGCATCCTACAATTGCAGCAAGTGATTTGCCCTGGGCCTGAGATAGATAAATAAAAAAAATATAAAAAAAATAACATTAGGAAATCATCCTCATCAACTCGACTTATAAACCTGAACATCTGCAAAAAATCAAATCCGCTGTCTCTCGGATGGCTGACTTTGCGCTGCTCCCCCCCTCGCCCCCCCGCCCCAACCCCCCCTCATTATTTCATTACCAGAGGGATGAAGGTCGCCCGTCCTCCCGAGTGCGCCGCAATTACCGCTGATGAATTGAAATGCTTTCCTGACACAAGCGTCTCATGGCATGTTTTTTTTTTTTTTTTTTTTGGCATTGGCACAGCGAGGGCGGAGTGGCCCGGGAGGGAGGGCGTGGCCAGAGGAGACCACGCGCGGGGGGGAGTCGCTTCAAAACACGCGCAAAAACATAAACACGTGGGCTTTCGGGGGCGACCGTGCCGTGCCTTTGAAACGAGGCCTCGTCCTCTGACACGGCAAGACCCGCCCCCCCCACCACCACCGTTAAGTACACTGAACGGATGCACTCGCTTTACTTACTCGCTAAAAATGGGTACTCAACTGGGCAACAACTAAGAAATGCCCTTAAAAAAAACTCTGGGACATTTAACCCCCCCTGTGGCGCCCGGCAGATGCCCGGGGAGGGGGCCTAATTGTACATACCGTGTGCAGTGTGCACGGGGGCTATAGCAGTGTCAGGCAGCGACACGGTGCACATGTGATGCCGGGCCATACACGCGTGCCGGCTGACGCGCCGCAGGCCACGCACGCAGCTCGGCACGAGCGTGAACAGGCAGCACCGGCGCGGAGCCGCACACTGACAGAGCGACACTACTTGGTCTGCGAACAGGGGTGCCCAGCTGGCGTCCGCCGCCGCCGCGCTGTATGTCTTGCGGGTCGGCGGACGTCCCCCCCAGCACGTGGACGCACACATGCTGCCACCAGCAGAAAGCGGCAAGCAAGCACGTTTGTTTGGACAGCTTGCGCCTGCGACAGGCGGAATGCAGACCACAAACTCCAGGGCTGAAGCGACACTCGGGGGGTGCGTTTCTACACACACACACACACAGACAAAAAAAAAAAAACTGCACGCATGGATTGGGTTACAATGAGATGAGAGTCTGGGGGAGCGTGGGGGGGGGTGTTCACGGTCTGATGCGGCATTTACATCTAAAAGTAGACGAAAAAGCAAAAATTGAGCCCCTGGATAACAGACAAATATTTGAACTTGTTTTCCTCACATTAAGGGTTATTAGACAGATCTTTAGCTTTCGATTCCTTTTGGATTCCCTGCGTCTGTGGGAAGCTGGGTCCTTCTTCTATCACTGTGTATGTGTGCACGGCGGCTTATGGCTCGATCGCAGACGGGCAGAACATGAAGTGGGGAAAGACACCAAAGCATGTCTCCGGGCGAAAAAGGAGTTTCTCGTCTCCTGGCGGGGAACGGGCGGTGGGAAGGTCCTGCGGTCTTGGTCTCCCTCCCAAAGCCTCCCTGGGTCACCGATATCATTCAATGAATCCCTTGGGGTGACTTCGGGTGGGAGCAGGCGGATTCCTGATGGCACCCCACTGAACTGGCTCCCCACCGCGGATCGCACACGCGCCAGCCACACCGCGTTCGTAAACCCCATAATGAGTGGTTGTCAACGGTTCGCAATTCTTCCCGGAACCGACTCACACCCCTCGTTTCTTGGTCCGTTCCCCCCCTTTTTCTTTTCTTTTTTCCCCCCCTGCGGATCTGCAGCAGCATGGAGAGCGGACTGATTCATTTTGGCACGGCATGCCGCCGGTGCTCAAATAAACAACGAAGCCATATTTTGCGACAACAAAGCTTCTTAACCCGTCAGAGTGCAACCCACCCCCCCCCACCCACCCGCCTCCCTGCGTGCTGTGCATCGCTAAACAGCGGGAATAAATCACCGACACAATTAGGACGGGACGTTCCTCCGAAGCGTCCTTAGGAGACAACCAATGTCGGAGTGTCTCCCTGCATGACAGCTCCTCCTAATGAGCAGTTGATTCAAAAACGCAACTGAGTGACCACAAGAGCTACCAAATGCAACAACAGTTTTTCCCCCCAAATAATAATCCGAAAATACTGCGACATCCTCCAACTCCTGAGGATTTGTGAAACGTTAAAAAGAACCTGCTGACAAGCCTGTGCTGGGAGCGAACAATGCCGCATGCCACATAAACATGACATTAAATATTGACGGGCTTTGCTCTGGAAGTGGCCGGTTTTGCTGACGGGGGGGGGGTTTGTTTCCAAGTTTCGGAGATGGTGGCAATTTTGGGATGGGGGTCCCTTCTTTTTGTTTGACAGGCAGAGACAGAGCGGGAGACGCCGGGTCGGGCTGCCTGTTCCGCCTGTGACGGGAACAAAAACTGAATATGAAACAATGAAGGGATGCATCCGTCGCGCAAATCTAAAACCTGGTAAGCAAAACATGTACCAGTTTGCACTGTATTCAAAGACAGCCACATTTCTAATTCCCTGCGGGATGCCGTTGATGAGCTCCGATTTTTATTAGCAGAAAGTCTATATCAAAACCATTCTTTGGACTTGCTAATAAATCCCAGAAGTGCCACCATTGCTCTGTGACAGTCGGGTTTCACCGCGAGGTGGTATGCATTAATCTTGGCTTCTCGTCACGGGCCTTTCGCTCATGTGACGCAATTCCTTTTTAGAAAAAAAAGCAAGCACCGACAAAAAAAAGAAAGAGGAAAGAAGCGCCCGTCGAGATGAGCATTCCGATCATTAGGATTTTTTTATTTTTTTTCGCCGGCGGCGGGATTGTTTCTGATCGTCCACCGGCGGGATTAATGCGAGGCGACAACGACCGTCGGTTTGAACCTCAGCCCGTCTGCATGACTGCCTCTGCCTGGCAAATTGTGTGTCGCCGCTAATGAGTCAGAGCAGGCCCAGAACCAAAACAAAGAAGGGGGGGGGGCCGCATTATGATCTTAAAGACACCAAACTACGGCCACCAAACAAGAACACAACCAAAGCAGTGTTCAACATTCGATATTCAGACCTTATCCCTATGACTTGAGAGGAGGGAGGATTGTAGCGAGGTCTAAAAACTCCTGAACTGTCACAAAGTGCACACAAATGGCCGAGGAGGCAGGACTTCAATTAGGAGACAACGAATGCGCAGGGAAACAGAGTCTCAGCCGGTTCCAATCAAGCGCTCCGGAGTGGCCGCTCATTTTTTTTTCAAGAGAGACACGAGGCAAAATACTTCATGAAGGCACACCACTACTCTTGGCAACAGTCATTTCCCCCCCCCCCCCCCGACACGGTCGCCCTGCCGCTTTCAAACGCCCGCTGCTGCGGGTGCTGACAATGGCAAGAACGAACGACTCCGACTTCACCCATATTACCCCGTCATATGTCAACGATAAGTGGTTTCAGGCGCGGAGAGGAAAAAAAATCAAAAAATCCCCGCAAGAAAATAAGGGGGCATGGCCGTGCTGAGGCTGGGGCCTGGGATCAGACCACCTATCGTCAGCAGACGGCGAGAAGACGAGCGCCGCCGTCCTGCGGTTCCTTGCCCTCGCGGAGCTGTCGGGGGGGCGGGGAGGGGGGGGCGTTTTCTCACGGAGTGGGACACGGGCGCGGCGGCGAGGCACAACAATGCATGAATGGGCCGACGCGCGCCGGCGAGGGAAGCGGGACCAGCAGGAGCTCACACCTCGCCGTCACCCTTTTCAGGCTCCAATTAAGAGGCCGCGGGGAGAGGAAAAAAAGCAGCAGGGCAACAGGAGACGACGCGTTCTCTTTTTTTTTATCTACTCCAGCTTCGTGTTGGGTGTCTCAAAATTCTGACTTAAAAAAAAAAAAAGAAGAAGAAAAAACTAAAACCTATCACACAGAATACAATTAACTGATAACGGACCCTTGCCTGCTCTTCAGTTCCTCACACATAATAATAGCAGGATATGAGTGTGGGGGAAATCTGCTCTGTTCCTTTATTAGGTGCTGTCTGAAGATGGGGCGGTGTTATTACAACGCTAAGTTCATGTTAATATTACAATCATTCTCCCAGTGCTTAGATGTACAGATGCGGACCGAAGAAATGACTGCTGTTTCCCAATTTTGGCTCGAACTGCTGTTTTTTTGTGTTTTTTTTTGCTTACGCACAGCAGTCAATCGGACAAAACCACAGTCGTCTACGCGGATTCGTCCCGGCGTGAGAAAAACCTCTCGCAGAAATGTGTTGCTCTCTTTTTCCAAGAAAAAATATGCAAAATTCACTGCATTACTGCGCGAGAGGGAGTCGAGTTTTGTTTTTTTTTCCCCCGTGTGTGTCGGGCAGTTGTTGTCGGCGGAAATATTAACAGTCAGCACCGGAACCCTCTTTCCCCTCTGAATAATCCATGAAAGCAAGTGGCTCAGAGTAGTCCTTAGAACATTTTTCACAACACACCCGTGAGGGGACAGAGAGAATACTAACGAGCCCATTTGGGCCTTTATTTACATCGAATCCGCCGCCGGGGGCCTTTTGCTCTTATTTCTCTGGCGAGGGGGGAATAAATGCGGCGCTGGGATCTGGAGTAAGGGCCGATGAAACATTGATGGAGATAAAGGTTAACCGCTCCGCCTCCGAGGGACTTTTGATGACTAATTGGTTCGGCACGCAGAGCAGGTCGACGCGGCGTGTCACTGGGAAGGAGAAAGGGAATCGGTTTTGTTCGTCGCAGACGGTATCAGACAGTAATTAGCCGATGAACAAGGGTGCCCTTAAGACAGATGTCACGAGGCGCCTGTAATTCCTGTCCCGCCGAGCTGCGTGGCATTTTATGGACGCGGCACCGGAGCCAATTAACCGCACGCATATTTTCCTCCCACTTAACTAACTCAAAAGCTTTGCCAGCCAGCGGCGTCGCAGTCTGCGACATTTGCGTGCCTGTTTTTTTGAAGCCGAAGCGATTGTCACTGTGGACAGTTGCGCTGCATTGCGGCCGAGCGCGCGGCCGCGGCCCTCGTTGCACCGCTAACGTGCTAATTGCGCATCGAAAGCGGCGTGCGATTGTCAAATGCGCTCATAAATCCGTCCATCGTCATCGTCTTCAAAATAGCCCCTCCGAGGAGGACACCTGACACGACAACTGTCTCTGGCATGCCGAAGGGCCCGCTCGGGGGCCTGACAGCAGCCAGCGCCTCCTCCCATTTCAAAGGCGAAGGTGCCGATCGCCCGTTGTACTCGCCACAGCAATAGGAGAGTTGACCCCTGCCACCCGACCCACCCCGGCCCCCCCCCCGATCACCTCCCCACCGTGCGTGCTTTCCAGTGTCGGACCCGCCAACCCCCCTGGCCCAGTCCCCTTGGCTTCAGAGTGACAAACATGTATTGATTACCCAATTCCTCGGCCGCCGCACCCGACGTCTCCGAAGGGGCGGTATTGGATTGCAGCGTTATCATGCTAACATGCATGCTGTACATATCTGCATTTCACACAAAAAAAAAAAAAAAAACAGAAAAAACACTTGAGGTCGTTTCGTGGCAAAAACACATCAACATCATCAACATTCATCGTTATAAATGCGCCCCTCCCCTCAGTTTTTATGGTTCGTAATCCCCCTATCTGCAGAGAATAATAATAAGTCGATTTAACCTTGGTCCCTGTGCTTCATCTGCTCTCCCCGCCGGGCCTCCCTGGCGAACGCATTAGTCAGTGAGTGCCAGGCATAGCTTTCTGCGCCAGCGGTATGACCCGCCTGGCCTGGATCTACTTCTCGCCGAGTTACACGAGCGCAACGAAGGCCCCATCCCAACAGGTGGCATTATTTATAGTGATCTGGTGACGGGGGGGGGGGGGGGTCAAGTGGTCACAGGGTGGGCAGAGAAAGGGGGGGGGGGGGGGGGGGGGGGGGGGGGGGGGGGGGGGGGGGCGCCGCAGGAAGCGGGGACGCTGTGGAGCGGATGACAGACGAAGAGAGCGGTGACATGGCGTGGGGAGGGCTTTTGAGGAGTGAGCAGCAGGAGGTGGAGAGAGGTTAAACGGGGGCAGGGACGCGATTGGGAGGAGAGGGATGGGGAGGAATGCCGGGGCTGAGCTTTTTGAGCAATAACCGACCTCTAACTGCAGCAAGCTGCGCCGAGCACGTCCCTGCGCCGTCCGCTAATTGCTCCGACCAAACGCAAATGAGTCGCCGCTCCGACATCCCCAGCTTCCATTTTGTGTATTTTGTAAGCCGATAAACCATTGTAAATACTCTCGGCAGCTTTTTAATGACCAATGAGGGCATATCGAAGGAAACAGGGTAAAACTAAAACTAAAAAAAAAACTAAAAAACAAACCTACATCAGGATCCTATACCATAAGCCACATGATAATGACCATATCAAGCGGAATATATTCTGAACTCCAACGTAAGCGAGACTCTCTCCCCCTTTGCCATCTTTCTGTGTTATTGCACAAATCAAGTCTCGCGTATTTAGGAAAACATGCCTGCACCGTAGGCCGCACACGATAGTTTGTTCGGTGGTGAAAAAAAAAAAAAAAAAAAGACAGTTGTGCAATAGAGAGACACAGAACACCAGAGATCAAGCGGGACACTGGGACATTTTCAAACTCACGGGGTGTGTGTGTGTGTGGGGGGGGGGGGGGGGGGGAAGATAAAAAGAAGGGGGGGGGGGGGGGGGGGGGGAGATACAAATATTAAAAGTCTGGATTTCTGATCATGTCAAAGTCTTACACTCAGGACTAGGCAACATTATTGATGATTATTAATACAGATACAATTATGCAATGCATGGTGCCGTCACTTCTTTTGCTGCAGACCGCAACCTTTGCAAAATGTAACCACAACACACGCACCGTGTCAAAAAACCACTTACCTTCCATTCCTCAACCAAATATTATTAGAAATAAACACACTTCAATGCAAATTGGAAGCATGCGCATGGGGGGGGTGGGGGAGGTTATGATCCTATTATGACCGCAGTAGTGGAATAAAGTGATTTGACATACCTGAAGTCATTCAAGGCCGTCCAAGAGAAGCGGTTGGTTTTTTTTTTCCAGCCAAAGGGGGGGGGAGGGGGTGGCAGAGAGAAAAAGAGAAAAAGAGAGAGACAGCGCAGGGTTAGTGCAATAGAGGGTATCAGCAAACTTTTATTTCACGCCGGAAAAAACGTCACTTAAACCGGCCCTGGAATTGAGACCAGCCTGCCTCTGAGCGCTGAGCCCCGGGGGCCTCCTGCGAGGTGCACGTCCGAAGCACAAACACAACACGCTAAACTGCACCTCAGATCCATTAAAGAGAGTGAGGGCTGCGCCGAGGCTGATGGGAAAAGCAGGGCTCCGTGTCTGACCGTTGCACCCCCGGCTAGACTTTTTTCGCCTTTTCTTCCCCCCCTCGCGTTTAAATATTTTATGGATGCCGTCATGACCGATAAGGGCCGTGAGTCTTCCAAGTGAAATATCTGGTGCGCTCGTTGCTGCGGTATGCGTATGGGCGGGGGGGGGGGGGGGGGGGCGGCTTCGGGGGATACTTTTTTTTTTTTTTTTTTCTTCGGTGCAAGGCCTTGTAGCCACGCGGTTGCCACCGGGCCTAAATCTGACCTCCAGATTATAATTTATATATATATATATATATATATATATATATATATATGTATATATATATATACACATATATATAATATTTTCCTTTGCTTGCTCCACATTTTAAGCTCCCAACATTTTCTATGGGCCCTACATGCGCGTCATTTAAGGCTTTTTTCTGCTGTATTTGTTCCCAATGACTTTGTTGACGATTCCTAATGATAAGCTCCAGTGCCCCCCCCCCCACACATACACACACACACACACACACACACACACACACACGGCAGGGTGGAGTCAAAACTGGTATATACGACGTTGTCACATTTTGGGAATGCTGTGATTTCTTCATTTTCCATGCGGCATATGAACAACGGATGTTTTCTACACTCCCATTTTACTCTCGATGATATATCTCAGGCGGACCGTGTCAGGCATTCGCTTTGCAGCCCTTTCCAAGTCTGTGTTTGGCTATACGGGGATCAGATGTGCTATGCCGCGGTTGGGCAGGTACAGAAAAGGAATAGGAAAAAAATGGCACAGCCCAGGGCCAACGAGCTGCTGAGGCAATTCAACTTTACATTTGGGTTTTTACGCGTTTCACATAAAGTCCAACTGTGCCAGATGCCTTTAAGAAAGCACCATAAATCCCATGTTTGGACTCCTAATATTTTCCCGTGTTTCTGACGAGTAAACCTGCCATACTCTGGATTTTTTTTGCCACGAAGGCCGACTCGTTTTCCAAGCTCCGGGGTGCAAGTGGATCTGCGAGTGCTCCACCGTTGAATGGCGAGCGAGCATGCGGCGAGCGGCCAGGTCAGCGCCTGCGTTTGACCTGGTTTTTCCGACTTGTTTTGTTTATTCACTCAATGCGCGGGATCCAGAAATCCAAGCAATGCAGCAATCAAATGCAAAGCGGTATGCCGAGCTGGAATTTGCCAACGCTTCGGCAGATTGCTGCGCAAGCTCGTTTGTCCCATTTCGTGCATGTGAGCGGTGCACTTAAACCATGCATGAATACGAAACCTGTGCATGATAAGTTTGGCCAATGTACACATGCATACGTCCCAGAGGGCATCGGCGTGTTTCCAATAGGAAAACAAAGTCCAGTCCTGCACAAGTCCCAGCCATTTGGTTTAGACCCAAAATATATAACACAGACACACTGCTCTCTCTGGGGTCAATCACGACACTTTCTGGCAGACTACTGTTACGCAGAGTGGATTTGATCATGACTGTCGGCCTCCTCGCCCTCTGCGAGTGCTGAAAAATGGAATATAAAATGACAATGACAAACGACAAGCCAGCGCCAGTTCCCTCTTGCAAAAACAAATTCACAGTCACTCCCCGGAGCCGATGGTAACGCCGGGGACTATGTGCGAGCTCGCCACGCTAAGAGGACATCATCATGCTTGGTTGACAGAGCCGGTAATTGGAGCGGCGGCCTCTGCCTTTAAGCGCAAACCCACATGTTGCAGCCGGCAGATAGCGCTTTGATTTACGGCCTTACGCACAGAGACGCCGCCCCATGTTGCAGCCGGCAGATAGCGCTTTGATTTACGGCCTTACGCACAGAGACGCCGCCCGCCATGGGTTAAATATGCGGGTGCTGAAAAGTCATATGCCCTGATCAGTGTGGGGGGGGGGGGGGGGGGGGTGTTGATCTGAGAAGCCAAGGCAGGGGTACACAGGAGGAGGGGGCAGGGGGGGGTGAACACGTCTGAACCACTTTGGTGGGCCGGGATTTTGTCTCCCTTTTGATATTTTCGCACATCAGCGAAAAAGTATGGTGGACGAAACTGCGAGGGAGATCAAATCAGAGTGTCTGGGACACCCGGGAGGGGAGCAGCTGTCTCTGAGATTGCTCCAATGTGCGAGCCCCGAGAGAAAGAATCCTTTTGTTTCCGCGCGGTTTGGCCGCCCCGCCGCGGACCTTTCATGTGCACGGCGCAGACAAAGGCCCCCATGCATCCGAGGCCGAGGCCGAAACCTCAGCAAGCGCGTGCAGGAGCAGTGAAGAGCAGGGAGGAGGAAAGCATAAGCATGTTTCCAGGAAGTGAAGCTCACCGTGCACACGAGGGGGGTGCCGGGGGGGGGGTCACCATTTGTGACCTCAGCTCAATGTCGGATTAGCGTGCCGCGAATTTCCAACTTTCCTGCATGCTTCGCTATCTGCCCGATAACGTGTCCGTGTCAAAACGACAGAAATTCCGGAGTCAAAAACGACTGGAAACGGAAACTACTGCGCCATCAACTATGTTCAGGACGAGAGGGCGCGCCGCACGCTCGCCATTGTCAATCTTTTAACCCCAGACACAGAGGGGGGCACTTGCGGAGCTTTCACGAGCCGCGCAGTGCGACTCCTTATCAAATTGGTATCGTCGAGCCGAGGACAACACCAAACACATGGGAAGCGAAACGGAGACGTCTTGTTCTAAGATGAGGTTTTCCACCCTTTTTTTTAAATAAATAAATCGCACCCATTTCGTTTTTTTTTTTGTTCACATCTTACAATCGATCGCGTGCCAACGCCAGACCCTGAGCCTGCTTTCTTTTTTCCATAAAGCCGAATTTTTTACATTGTAATCGTCATCCTTCAGAGGCCACAAAGTGTGATCAGTTTTCCATTACAGCATTTTTAATTTGTCTAAAAATATGAAATGACTCATCGCATATATTAATGTCTTATGTGGTAGGTGGTTGTTACATTAATTACATAATCACAATTTTAAGCTCTACTTTCATCCAGATGTTTTGGTGTATTTTTTGGGTTTTTTTTTTTTTTGTCAAAATAGGATGCTGTAAGCTGTCGGTTTCCCACAACACATGGTGAAAAGTCCTTTACTCATCAATGTGGGCGCGAGGCCACCAGATGTTGGCCGCCGCCTCGGCTGTTGAGGATGAGCACAGGCCGTCCTTGTGCCTCGCCGCTGAACTGAGGCGCGGCGTATTTCCTGTCAGATTCTGCTCCAAGTTAAGGGAAACCAAATGGGACGGTGGGAGATAGCGTTCCTGTTTAAAATCGAACTGGTAAAACAATCCCAGTATGGACAGTGGCTCTCTTTGAACTGCGTGCACCCCGACTCCTTCAGCATACGCTGTGTGTTTCGCATTCAGCTCAGGGCTTACTGCCTTCCAAATGACTGACGACTCAAATGTCCATATCCATACAAAAAAAGGGGGCCATCAAATACATCCTTTATGAATAAGAAACGTCCTCAGAAAAGTAACTGGTGCGATGCAATAAAACGATTGGATCAAGTTAACCGCGTCCGCAGTGGTACGGGTCCGCACGAGGACGCGGTCCTCGGGGGCTCCACTTGTGTGGGCCCTCAGTGCCTTCTGGGTCCCCACCCTCTAACCTGCCAAATGAGCAACCCAGCGGGGGGCGCCGCATCCTTTCGATGGCGAACTACGTCGTCTTCGGGACCTCTTTCCGTGCTACGGATGAATAACCGACCAACGCGGTTCGGCAACACGCGGCGGCGGAGACTGCAATCGGCATCCAATCTGAGCCACGTCTCATGTCAACAGCGGATCGTATGACTGTGTGATGGCAGTGTGGAAACTGCACCCCTCACAGGGATTACGAGGACTCATACTGGCCCTGTGTTGCTCTCAAGTCCAATGAATTCCATCACATTTTAAAATGATGATTAGGTTGCCTTGCACTTTTCAAGTGAGGGCCAATACGTTAGGCCCAAAATGTTTTATTCATATATCATGATGATAGCAATGAATATGCCCTTCCCAGAGGGTACAATCAATAAACATGTCGATTATATTTCACTCGGCTTGACAGATATTGTTTTTTACACGGCAATGTCATAATCATCGCTCGTTAATCAGAGGAGACACGCTGCAGCCAACTGCTGCGGCAAACACGTGGGGCATTCAAGGACACTCTTGGGTATATACTGGCCTGGGTCCACTTTACTTCACAAGGCAAAGGGGCTCCGGAGTTACAAAACGTGGCAAAAAAAAAGACAGAGCATTGGCCATCTTTCTTTTTTGTTCCCCCGGATATTCGCTGGGCTGCGAAACATCCCCGGCGTCCAAACCAAATGAAACGCCGTCGCGCCAGGCCTCTTCAGCACAACACAGACGGGAAAAAGTCCCGCTCCGCGCGGGCGCACCGGCGGAGGAAATTGGACGGCGCGCGTGTTTTTTTTCGGAGGGATCGCGAATGGCGTCCCCCTTTTTTTGGGCGGGATTTGATCAGATTCTCTGGCGCACAAGGCGGCGCTCATTCAGGCCGACGCCTTCCGCAGAGACCTCGGAGTGTCGCGGCCCCCCCCCCCCCCCCCCCCCCCCCGGGGGCCCGGCCCCCCCCCCCCCCCCGAGCACTTTGTTATTGATGGATTGGTGCAGAAGCATGACGCCAGAGTCATAACATGCCTGCATGAGACAATCCGGCCCGTTACTGAGAGAGTGTGCAGAATTTTTCAATTAGCGGGTTTTTATCCCCCCCTTTTTTTTTATGTGCTCTGAATGGATACTTCGATGATAAATAAATAAGGAAATATTCGTGGGGCCTCGCTCGTATCTGTGCGCCGACCCTTTTGGCGTTGGCATTTGTCCTTTCGGGGGGCCGACGCCATCGGCAACGCGGCGCTGGGATTTTTTTTCCAGAAGATTAAGAATTGAATACGCCACTAAACGACAGGTGCGAATGCTGGCTGACTCAGACCTCTGAAGCGTCCGCCCCGATCACATTGCGGGACCCCGGCCCCTCTGATGTGGATCCAGCGACAGCAATCGAAGAGGTAAATACATGCTGCAAACATAGTCCGTGTAACGGAATCGCCTTTTTCATAAATCAAACGTGGCCGAGCCGGCGGCGGCGGCGGCGGCTCCGGTGTCCGGACGCCAGGGCAGAGTGTTTGTGACCCGGGCGGTAATGTGACAGCCGTGAACTAATGGCCCTGTCGTGTGAGAGAGGCGGCGCGACGCACGCGGTCGCCGGGGAGAACGCGTGGAAGCTACCGGTGCATGTCTGTGTGTGTGCGTGCGGTGGGGGGGGGGGGGGGGGGAGGGGTGGGGGGGGGGCGGGGGGGGGGCGGGGGGGGGGGGGGGGGGGGGGGGGGGCGAAGAGGTCTGAAACGACGGCTCCCCGCGCCAGATTTGAAACCAGCGAAACGGGGTCAAAAACGCCGAGGTGGTTTTTGACGGTCAGACGAAACTTACGAAGGGCCCATGTGGTAAGCAAGTGGCAGCTGTGGCCCCCATGTCGACAGCTTTGAGGGGTCTGAAACCGAAACCCTTGTCAGTCAATCGGGGGGGGGCGCTGAGCTCCTCGCCTTATTTTCCTTTGGAGAGGACTTTTTTTTCCTGTGTGTGCCGGGGGCGAAACGCAAAAGGGAGTTCTCTGGCTGTTTTCGAGCCATTTTTTTTTTTTTTCGGTGGCCAAGGCTTTTTGGAGCGTGGCGCGGGAATTCTCATACGAACTGGGAGCTGGCACCGGCACGAGCCCGAAATGAAACGCGACGCGTGACATCATCCGACGCGACCGCATGGTCCCAGCCGTCTGAGCGCTTCAAAAAATAAAAAATAAAAAAAAAGTCCCCGAAAAGAGCACATTTGGTCACATTTCGACCGGACGAGCAACCTGGCTCTCCCATTAGGCCGCTAATTTACCGCGTGCCACAAGACAAACTAGTTAGAGGCCAATCGGTCAATTTTCCAGCGTACACAGTAAAACAGTGGCTCATTTCCTCCTCATTAATCACAGCTGCCCCTGGCACTGACAGACGGGAGGACTCTCACTGATGTCGGAGATTAATGGGACCCCCGGTCCATCTCTCCCACGCATTCACTCGTTTGGCTGCAGCCCGTTTTCAGCGCATACGTTGACACGACTCGCCCAAAGCCCGCTTCGCTGTACACCGAGGGGTCAAATCCCTTATGCCAGACAAATCTTCGTACGCCTATGCGTCCGAATAGTCAATAATGTGGCAAAAAAAAAAAAAAAGGCACAGTGTAACAGTTTATACCAGAGATTCCCAGCCAAGTTTGAGCGGGCCCCGTGTGGAGAGCCCCTGCCGGTCAAGGGTGACAATATTTTCATTGCTCTGCAAAATGTTTTCCGAAATGTTTATCAAGCCAAGGAAAATCGCAGCACATGAAAAAAGAACAAACATCAGGTTTTTGTCACTTAAGAGTGAGGGGGGAAGAGTTGCAGCGGCCCTGATGGCGGATATTGACTATGTTGGCTCATGCTGGGAATGAATGGGCTCGGGCTCCTGACTCCCAAGTTCCGCGCCAGACATTTCAGACAGAGTGCAGTTACCAGCTGCTCTCATACCTCAAAAGCAATCAACCCCCCCCACCCCCCCCTCTCCCATCCAAAGGCATACACCAAATCTCAACTTCCCCATATCAAATCCACCCCTTAAACACCAACACACGCACACGCACACACTGACAACACTTGATACCACAAGCTGCACATACAGTGGATCAGAGCAGACACAAATAACTCCAACCGAAGGTTTTGAGTGATTCGAGTAGAACCCCCCCGTCCCTCGCCCCCCACCCCAACTCCACAGTGGCCACTTGTTGGCTTTCAGCATCATCCTCCGGATGACTGGATTTTGAGACAGGCTGCCCGACATTGGTCTCCTTTCCATCTCACAACGTGCCACCAGGACTTAATTTGTTCTAAATAATAATAAATGTAGCCTTCCAGCTTTTGCTTTTGTCACACTGGCGCAAGCGTGGCCGAAAGACAGACGAGGAAAACAGCGGAGGAGGAAAAGCCGGAGGACGGCATCCGTCATCGCATCTGTGGCCTGCAGACCGACAACATGGGAGCCATGCCACTGGTACGGTTTAAAGAAAAAAAAAAAGAAAAAAAAACGAAGTCATAATTGTATTGGCTTATCATTTGAGGTCACTGGAGTGGGATACTGTAAGAGACCGAGGGGCTGGCACGGGAGCCAATGGGCATTTCTGGTGACAGACCCTTCACAAAGGCCTCCCGTCGTGAGTCAACAAACATGCTGTCTCATGAAGATGACGAGCACCCCCCTCCCCGTCCCACCATCAAACACGTCCGCACACAAAGAGATCTTTGGGATGCTGACAATGTTGCCCTTTCATGGAACGGGCATGGGAATGGGCAAAAGTCCACCCGACAAACACACCCCCGGCCCCGGACACCCCCCGAAGGCTGGACCCGTCGCCATGGCAGCCGACACACAAAACCGAGCAATGTCCAACGAGGGGGCCATCCCGCGGCCGCCGTCCGAACGCCGGACATCAAAGGAAGTGGGCCGAGGAAGGACAGTTCCCGCGTCGTTTTTGCTGCTTCACTTCAAGCTCTTATTAACCGCTGACATTTTGAAAACCACAAAAGGGCTTGCTCTCCCCAAGTTTATTTCCCAACAAGGTTATTAGCTTTTCATCGGTTTCCACATATTCATCGTCAGTGCGCAGGGGCCGACAGTGGTCACCTGACACTCCACACTCCGTGAACTAATAGCCCCGGCACACACACGCTCTACTATCCAAACAGCAGCGTCTGTGAAGACCGAGCACGCACACAAAACCACCAATGAAACGCTGCACCCACTGAGCAAATTATCTCATAAAGCGCAGAGGTTTTAAAAGGTACCCAAAATCCATATATCCAATATATTCTATTTAAGACACTCTCAATCACCGTTTATATTTGAATTTGACATTTTCCAGCGTTTTTAATGGAGCTTCTCTTGCCATGGGCGGGGTACCTGTGATTTGTGGGCTCCCCTAACCTAGGCATAGTACTAACGCGCAGGTTTTTTTTTTTTTTTTTTTACTGTGGCTGAACCGTGCCAGGGACACAATACACTCCTCGGGGCTCGAGACTCGAGCTCACTCTTGGCAGGGAGTTGGTTTTTGGACACTTTAACCTGCCAGCGAAATTTGGGTGGGCAGCTGGCAGTAACCTGAGCTCCGTCTGATCCATGCCAAGTTCTAACTCGGCGCGGTGGCTCCCCTAACCTAGGCATAGTACTAACGCGCAGTTTTTTTTTTTTTTTTTTACTGTGGCTGAACCGTGCCAGGGACACAATACACTCCTCGGGGCTCGAGACTCGAGCTCACTCTTGGCAGGGAGTTGGTTTTTGGACACTTTAACCTGCCAGCGAAATTTGGGTGGGCAGCTGGCAGTAACATGAGCTCCGTCTGATCCATGCCAAGTTCTAACTCGGCGCGGTCCCCGAGGCACTGTCTCTAACCCTGGTGCCTGACCCCGCCGCGTCTACACACACTTTCGAATGCCCGCACAGAGGCCACATTGAGTCCCTCATGAAAATGTCATACTAGAATGTGTTTCTCTGGCAACGAAAAAATAAATCACCTGGGTGTCTGTAGATAAAAGAGTTCATCAATGTCTTTGAGGGATCAGGAACTAGAAATATATATCCCATATATACAGTATATATATATATATACATACGTTTCGGTGGTTGAAAGGTTCAAAACATTTGGACTATGTTAAATGAAAATTCTACAGTGAAAATAATCATGCGGTTAAGTGGTTGAGGTTCCGCACACATATTCTCATTAACATGGATGTCCAGTGATGAAACACTGGGTAGCGTTTGTGTGTTTTTTCTTGCTCTTGGCCTACACTTGAAAGACGAGAGAGAGAGAGAGAGAGGAAGGGGTGAGCTCCTGCGTCCCGCGACCAAGCCCCCGCGGTTTACTCATTGCCCACCAAGGCCCCTCGCCCAGCACTCAGGTTCTCTTTCAGGCGCGCACCATGAATTATTCCATTAAAAAAAGTGAACTACGTCGGGCTCGAAGACGCCAGTCCGTGAAGTGCGCTGGTCGCGTTGGCAGACGCGGCGAAGGCGTGAAAAAAGTGGGTTTGCTCAAAAGGGAGAAGCACGCGGCGTCTGTCGTGGCCCTCGCGTTTACAGCTGTCCACGCCTAGTCGCCGCACGTCAACACACCCTCCCCCTTTTCCGCAAACATACGAACAGCACGCCCGGGGCCCCTAGGAGGTTTAAACTCACATTTAAGAGAGATCAGCGCGACGCGTGTGCGTCTTCGTCCTAGGTGTGTGAGGTATTTGTTTGCGTCACCGACGTTGCAGATTTACGAAACCTGGACTCCGAATGGATCACGGCGTTTTGTTTTTTTTCTGACCTCGCCTCGGTGATTTTATTGCGAGGGGGACTTCGTGAACCAAAAAAATCCTATTTTGAGTAACTGCACCTCCCCGACTACGCAGCTGAGCGCCCTGCCAAGAATAAATCAATGACTGCCTCATTAAACATCCCGCCCCCCGTCCGCCTGACTCGACGGCACCTGAGAGCCCAACAGCAGGTGGGCACACTCGCTGTATACCCTTCGACGAAATTGCTTCCTCAGCCCCCACGAGGTCGTTTGTAATCCTCACAGCGGGAAAAAAAAGAGGCTTGCGTTTTAATTAAACGCGTTAAACTGCATCTGAAGACTTTAATTATGTCACAAGTTTGTGCGTGTGTGTGTGTTTGTGTGTGGGGGTGGGGGGGGGGGGGGTGTTTATTGGGGGGGGGGGGTTGTTTATTTCACAGATAACTCCGACGACAAACTCATCTCTGCTCGGCACCACACAGCTTTTCGGCACCGAGCCCAGTTCTCGTGGACTTTCGCAAGGAGAAAATATTATAATTTTTTATTATTATTTTTTACCGTTACTGTGAAGCCGGGGGGGTGGGCGGCTGAGAGCAGGCTATCCTGAAAAACGCAACAAGAGGCGCGCGGGGAGACTGATTTCGAGGAAGTGCGAGCCGATGCCGGAGATGAACGGTAACCCTGCATATGTTCGACGCGTCTGTCACTTCGACGCGCCGTGGGATTTGAGCTAAAAAAAAAGAAAAAATAAGGGGGGGGCAATCAGCTGCCGGCGCGAGCGTTGATCCTTCAATTCCCGACGGCAGGTGCCGCCTGACGACCCGGCCCGCTTGATTGTGCCCGACCGTTACTGTGAAGCCGGTGGGGTGGGGGGGGGCGCGGCTGAGAGCAGGCTATCCTGAAAAACGCAACAAGAGGCGCACGGGGAGACTGATTTCGAGGAAGTGCGAGCCGATGCCGGAGATGAACGGTAACCCTGCATATGTTCGACGCGTCTGTCACTTCGACGCGCCGTGGGATTTGAGCTAAAAAAAAAGAAAAAATAAGGGGGGGGCAATCAGCTGCCGGCGCGAGCGTTGATCCTTCAATTCCCGACGGCAGGTGCCGCCTGACGACCCGGCCCGCTTGATTGTGCCCGGGGTAGTGTGGCTCTTTACTTCATGACAGACATGCATGTGTGACCCAGACACACATCACACACACACACACACGGAAGTTAGCGTGTCGTAGACATTCACAGCTGTTACACGCGGCGGGACGGCTACAGAAATACCAACACTTAACTCAGGGTTACAAGTTGTGCACAACTGCTTCACCCCCCCCCCCCCCCCCCCCCCCCCCCCCCCCCCCCCCCCCTACTCCACCCCGCCCCCCCGCCCCCCCCCCCCCCCCCCCTCCCCATTGATCTCACCCATTATCACTTATGGAATCCGCTGGCATCCAGTGCGGAGGATGGATTCGCACAACGTTGGTGTGTGTGTGCGCGCGTCGCATTTTAATCATGACAACCCAAGCGCTGAAACGCAACGACGTCTGTCCGGTTGGTATTCAGGTGAGTCACGAGAACCCGATTCTTCCATTTTGAGCCAGACGCCCTCAGTAAAGCCATTTACATCTTCCTCTTGCAAACGTCGCGGCCACGATCGTCACTGCATCGGTTACACAAAGCAGTAGTTCAAAACGTTACCACGGACCACACAGCTGAGGAGAGGGGAACTCTGGGGGCTTCGAGTATGCGGACGCGACAAACAAAAGAAGCGTTGATTACAGCGTGCAGGGATCCCGAAGGTCGCTCATAGTTCCCACATTGTAAACATGTCACCGCAAGCCTTCATTGGAGGGAATGTTTTCCAGAAGCGGGAGCAGCCATTGGCACCCATCAATCCTCCTGGAGTCTGTTTTGGGCCTGACAGGATCGGTAACTTAAGAGTGAGAAAGAAAAAGAAGAAGGACAAGGACGGGGGCGGGAACTACTGGACTGTCGAGAGGAGAGAGAGAGAGAATCTGTGTCCCCGCAGCGACAACGCGCCGCATGAACTGGTTCCACAAGATTAACGAAACGTGTGCATGGGCCAACGTTCGTACCACAGACGCACACAAAAAATAAAAAAAAATGCTCAAAGACGGCAGACGTTATATTTTGGTTTTGGGGCACGCTTCGTCTTCCGTACAAGCGATGATACTCGGACTCCCCTGGCATTTCCCCCCCAGAGACTAAAAGCAATTTCAGTTTGCTTATTTAAGGCCATTCGGAGGGAACTACGTATTGCGCGCACCAGCCGGAACGATCCTAACTGCACGTAGAGCGAGCCAGTTTTCTCAACGCAGTCACAAAGGTACAAATTTGACATTGGGTGTTTATTGAAATGACCTGGTGCGCCGGCCCGGTCAGGGCCGCTTTGGGGTAAGGGCAAGGAGCCAGCTGGACTCATAATCCCGCTCACGCTGCCACCTCACCAGCACGCCATGAGAGGTGAAGCTTGGATCGCGGAGCATGCGCCTCGGTCCCCCTTCGGAAAACCGTTTTGGGAGCAGTGAGTGTGTTCCAAGAACGTTGACCCACTCGTGCGAGTTGTGATTAAAAAAACACTTTTATCACCTCTTCCTTTTTGACCACAAAACAACCCTCCACCACCTCGACAACAGAGGACTTACAATGCAGAGACGTCTGCCGCCTCGCCGCGAAGATACTGCAAATGCTATTGTTCAGATTTCATTTCAGCACCGTCTCTCCGGGACCTAAAGCAGCTGCAACCGATGGGCAGAAATCTCATGTTGCCCTGTTGCTATTTCGGTCTGGCGTGTTGTTCCGCGGCCTGCCTGCGACAGCTCCGTGAGGGTCAGAGGTCGGAGGTAACCAGACCATCGGCAAAACGTCCCCTTGCTTTGTTTGTCGGCACTGAGGTGAGGGGGCCGGCATTCCTCGGCATCTCCAAGTCACCTTGAGCTTTCGCATGGGTGTTGATAAGCAGATAAGCTCGGGGGGGGGGGGCTAATTGAGGCTGTCGGGCTTTGCCAGAGCCACTTGGAAACGGACCGGAGCGCACAGCTGCGAGGCGAGTGGGCTGTCAAGACTTCCTGCGCGGGGCGCCGAGATGAGGTTTAAGGGTTTAACTCGACGGTGGACTAGAATATCTTCACAGGGCAGGCCTAGGATTACATCCAGGGCGTTCTGAAACACTTTTGCGGAAGCACGTCCGTGCCGCGAGAAGTCGTGCAGAGGCGCAGCGTTTAGGTCTGGGCGCACCTGAGCGGAGGAACGCCAAATAAGCAACAACACGAGTTGACACAAATAAACGCGGCGCAATTGGAGGGGCCAGGCCCGACGGGGACCCGGGCACCGTCACCAACAATACGGTAGCCGTGTCCTATTGACACCCCGCGAGGGTAAACACAGACATGTAGCAGAGGGATCATACAAGCCAGCCCCCCCGTCCCCCGTCCCCTCCCCCCCACCGCCGCTATCATCTGTTTTCTGTTTCACTGGTGCTAGACAGGCTGAGTTTCAAAACTCTTACCTTCTTTAATCCCCCCTTAGGCACAGCCTAAGGGGGGATGGTTTTCTTTGCTCAAATATTTGTCGACATTTGACCCCGTAGACCAAAATTCGAATGGGAGACTTTAAATATTACGTGCCTATAAAATAACACTTCCCCGATAAAACAAAAAAAATCAGGGTTAAAACAAAAACCGCTTTCATGGTGTGGTTAGAGCAGCCTTGAGTAACGCGATGTAATTCGTGCTCAGGATAATGAACAACTGCCGCGAAAAAGAAAGCAGGCCCCTCTCTCCAACACTTCCAGTTTGCGCATGTAAAATAAAACTGCGTGCACCGCAGCTGGAGGCCTCGTAACGACCAGACATCCCTGAAAGGGCAGCTTCTGGTTGGCTATTATTTCTTAAGTGTCATTTCCCCCCCCCCCCCCCCCCCCCCCCCCCCCCCCCCCCCCCCCCCCCCCCCCCCCACACCGCCCCCGAAACAGAGCCTCTGTTGTTTTCAGTGACATCCGCGGTGCGCCACAGTCACTTAATGAAGCATGCCGACTTCCCCGCTCCCCCGTGTGCCGGCGCGGCCTCTCGCGGGACTGCGGAGTGCGAGGAGGAAGGAAGGAGGCTATAAAAGGACACTTTGAAAAAAAAAAAAAAAAAAAAAAAAAGGACTGCATCACAGGCGGGTGCCCCCCCCCCCCCCCCCCCGCCCGGCTTGTTTACCACAAGCGCCCCGCCAATGTTGAACCTGGAAGCTCAAAGTGTGGCTGATCTGCTTCGCGTGCAGGCGAGGGGCGTGAAAAGCCAATCTGGTACAGTCTCCGAAATCGACACAAAGTGGACCCGGCAGGACTACGTGTCGTCAAAAAGCATCACAAAAGCTGTCCGCTGCGGTTAACTGAGTAATTCGTTTCTGGGGGGGCCTTTGTGCCTTCCACGGGTCATTCATAGAAACAGCCACAGTGCAACTAAGGTCGGGGAAACTTGAAAAAAAAAAAAAAAAAACGAAAAAATGCCATTGGAGTCCCTGTCTTGTTCCCGGAGCGCTGTGAGAGGCTGGTTTGAGTAAGCAGACGGGAGCAGCGGACCACATGAGAGAGGCTGTGGTGGAAACCCCTGGGTACACACTGCAAATCAAAGAGCTTTTTTTTTCCCTCCCGCACACTTTTAAGAGACGTGGGGGGGTGAGGGGGGGGGATTTTTTTATTCTACTCAACATTCGTCATCAGATCAATGCTAGGTTAACCTTTGTAATTACAATAGCTATAATTCAGATTTTAATTCAATTCTTGAGACAACAAAAATATATATATATATATATATTTGGTGCAGTTATCACACGGTATCGCCGACACCCCCCCTGGGTTGGCAGACAAGCTTGCTCCTGTCCTGCACATCGTCTGGATTTTGATCCAAAAAACAGGGACGGCTTTGATAGCGAGGGCCAATATTGACTCCTCCAGGACGGTTTTCGCTGCCCGCGAAGGCTGAAGGGCCACAGGCCTCCCCCTGCCCCCCCCCCACCCCACCTGCTGTGGTTGGCCACCTTATTTACACCGACATCTTTTGGAAATGTAAGTACGGAGATGCACGGGACTCACAGACACACACACCCACACACACACACTCTTCTCTGTTTCATCTCGATGCAGGGTTTTTTTTTTTCTTTTCGGTGGAGTCTGACAGGGGCTGCTTTCTTGGCGAGAACGAGGAGCTGCCTAACCTGAGCTTGAATTACTGAGTGCGCGCACGCACGCACGCGCACGCACGCACACGCTTACGCACGCGCACACGCGCACGCACAGCAAACCTCAAGCAGCAAGACCTAACTGACATATTCGATATTTTAAGGCATCAACATGCGGGGGGACGGGGGGGGGGGGGACCTGACGGGGGGGGGGGGGGGGGGGGGGGGGGGACCTGACCTGCCTCATCCCTGGGGCCGCGTTTCGAATTTCAGAGGCTTCTAATGAATACGGTGAGTGCAGGTAAAAATCCCATCTATCCGTTACAGCGCTCCGTCATCGCAGAGTCCACGCCGATCGCTTAAAGTCACACCAGGCCACCGCTGTGCTCACCGGAGTGAAAACACGCCGGCCGAGAGGGGGGGGGGGGAGGGGCGGCGGGGGGGGCATTTTGTCACAGCTGATAAAACAGAGCACCACTTACTGTCATCAAAGCCTGCTGCACAGAGAAGGCCCGGTGAACTCTCCGCGGGGCCGGCTATTTTCGCGAACCGTTTCTGGTGGCCTCCCAAGACATTTTTACAATTCATCATTCTGAAGCGTCACGGAGAGAGAGAGAAAAAAAATAAAAACTTTTTCAAAGAGCCCGCACCCGTTTTGTTTTTTTTCCTTTTCGCCCCCAGTCTAACTTGAAAGCAAAGGAAACTTTTTATTTTTTTTTTATTTTCTTCTGAGGCCTGTTTGAGGAGGGATTTAGCGTTTCGATATCTTATTCGAAGCGAGGTGTGGGAAGGGGGGTGGAAAAACAAAAAAAAAACGCAGCCTGAGAGCAGACAGAAGCACAAAGAGGCGATTTAAGTGAACGATTATTAGGCCGCACCAGACTCCCACTGGTTCGTGTGCACATGGGAAATTCTTCGAGACAGGGCAATTAAACACGGGCGGGTTGGGAAGGGCCCGTGCACGTGGCCCAATTTTGACATCAAGAGGTGGAAAGCGAGGTTTTCGGCGCCTTTTTGCCTAACCTGCTTTACGAGCACGCTGCCTCATTTTTTCTGACCTATTACGCCTCCGTTTTGGCCCCTGCAATGTGAACACGGCACCCTGAACTTTCCCCTGCACAGATGCGTAGGGCGTCACGCGTCACACCGCCCAGCTTTCATATTCACAGGCAAAAAGAGAGGGGCTGGGCCATAAATGGTATGGATGGCACCATGTGCAACACATATGCTGTCGCCAAATTGTAATTTGTGCATCTCCAAACATTTTTTTGGTTCGATGTTTGAGGAGCGTCACTTTCACACAAACATCCCCACACTAAACTACACCGGGCAACATCAAGGTCCTCTACAGGAAGGCACAGAGCAGGTTGTACTTCGGAGGGCGCCAGGGCTGTTTTGGCCTTGTCATCTTTTTTCCCCAGTGTGGCATGCTGGGAGCTGTGGCACCGACACACTCAACAAGCCGGTGTGGAAGGCCAGCTCTGTGTTAAGGGTGGATGGAGGCAGTGACGGGGAAGAGGACGAGAGGAAAACTGACGTCCCTCGTCCCCACTGCGCCGACCGCGAGGCGCATCCCCCGCCACGTGGCCGCGTGCCCTGGGAGTCTTCTTACAAGACGGCAACCACAGTGCGGGACTCGAAAAGCGAAAGCGCTCACACGGAAACAAAAGGTGTACGCCGCACAAATGAATACGTAAGAAATCTGCAGGATTACAATATTCCTTCATTGTACTGCGTTGCATCGAATTTGCCCAGGCGTACCATGCAAACAGCCCCTGCAGCAAAACAGTTATCGGATATATACGCACAATAAGGGAGAGACGCGCCGGAGTTTCTCTCCGTGTAGTTCAACTTTGGAATTAGAATTCCCACGCAGTGGCTGGCAACCCCATGCGTGTAAAAGGTCTCGCACAGTCCCAAGACGCGCGCATCGGGACCAGGGGAGTTCCATATTTCTATATGGCCCGCAGCTGTGCGCACGGCCCTATGTCCCCGTGTGCTGCCCCTGCGATAGGCCGGCGGCCCCGTCCCGCATGTCCCCTGCCAAGGCGGAAAAAACGCTCACTCGAACTAATGAACAGCAGCATGAATGAGTTGATAAACGTTGAAACCTTGAAATACTCCTTATATATATATATATATACATATATACATACACGTATATGAACGCAAACTCAACTCGACTCGCCTGACACCAGATCTGTTGAGGCATTAGCAGTCCTGGTGTGAATGAGGCAAGTAATTTCTCCGCTTCCCCCCGCGTGTTGACTTTGGCCCGGCGCGCACACCAACGCGAGACGTGTCCCGAGGGGCCCGGCAGTCTACCTGGAGCAGAGTGTCAGAAGAGGGAAAAAAAAGGAAGCGCGAGGGCTTCTCCTGCAAGGCGAGCGTCGCCTCAACACACTTGGAACAGACCTGAAGTCATGCACTCCACATTATACGCATAAAGAATGTTCTTGAGTAAAATCCTATTCCAATTGTTCCCCCTCTTCAGCGGGGACTGGCGCGATAAACGATGAAATTGCGTGAATCCCATTTCACTTTGCCGCATCGACCGAACCCGCAACTGGGAGGGAGGGCTGGCTTCCGATGAAGTCCTAGTCGCTCGCGGGGTGGCGGGCCGTCGCACCCACGCAAAGAGTGGAGTCCATTTTCCCCTGCCCCACCGCGCCGCGGTCTCGCAAAGCTTTCTGGGGGTGTGGTGCGCTCACTTGGAACGCATATCACTGTGCACAGACGGCAGGAGAGCGTGCGGGGGCGCGGTTGCGCGACCATTAACATTTACTGGGCACTGGAACTTTAAGGAGCAGGTTTAGCTTCAATTTCAGCCGCTGATTCGCTTTAAAAAGGTGCTCGGTGCGCCATTTCTCGGCGCGTCACGCGCTGCCAACCTCATCTGAGGTCGAGCCTCCAGTTTACGATCGTACCATGTGGAAAAAATCACCTCATCTCATCGCACAAACTCTGTCACCTGTATGTACACCACAGGAGGGACTCTGGGTCATTCCGATGAAAACATGCCTAGAAATGAATGCGTCAGCGGGAGCACGAGAACGCAGGATGCTTTGGAAAAGACTGGATGTCAAAATTGGCATTAATGAGCCTTATGCTTTTACTGTGTGCGGGGAAAAAAATAAAAAAATAAAAATGCATAACGTACGCATGAGCTCTTCCGACGCGAATCCAAGGGGAGCGGCACCGTGCCCTTTCAAATCGCATTCTGTCGTTAATTTGCATCTCGTGCCTTTGCCTCGCCGCTGCCTTCGCCTCGCCGCTGCCTTCGCAATTTCGACACGGCCGGCGTAGGCGTAGGATCCACGCCTATTTTTAGACCGCCCAGGCGCAGGGCACCGGCAGTGTTTGTCAAGCTGTCAGGAATGACAACTTAACCGGCCGCCTGGCCTGCTTGGCCCATATCACATGACCAGCCGGGTTAAACGAAAGTGCATATGGCGGATTTCGCGATGCACTTGTGACCATTAGGCCACTGACAAAGACCTAATGGAGGGATAAAACTCGAAGACGGCAGTACGGCAACGTAAAGTAGATCAACTGCGTTGCAAAATACAAGAAAAATAAGAGCTTTCGACTGACAGATCCTGCTTTAATGCCCCACTCCAGCAGTGTGTCCAAATCGTTGTTATTCAAAATTGACATATTTAGACTTTTTTGTTTTTCATAGAACAGTCCCATTGTGGCATAAAATATCCTACACATGTACCCCTAGTGTGACCTTGCTAATTCATTCAAAAAAAAAAAAAAAAAAAAAAAAGGATAAACAAGCTTGTTACGTCGAGAAGTACAACAAATAAGCGCACCTAAAGGTTGCGTGATTCAACTAAATACATTCGACTGCACATTGTGTATAATTGTGCACATGACAAATAAACCTCATCTGATCTGATTTTTAAGACTGAATTTACCTGAGTTGTGTGTTTTTTTTTGTTGTTTTTTTTTTTGTAGTCCTCCTTCCAGCACACTCTACATTACAAACTAAAAAAGGCTTCCTTTCCTCCATTTGGAAACGAAAGATGCAACATTGCCGGTTTGTCATGTTCGGAACAGATTTGCTGTTCGGAACAGATTTGCTGTTCGGCCTGACGGCGTTGCAGCCGGGGAAGCCACCGCCTGGCCCCACTCCGACATGAAGTCGCGGCTGCCCATCAACAAGCCAGAGAGCCGGCCCGCCGGGTGACTCAAGATGAGCGTCAGGTGTCCCCAGGGTCCACGTGGCATTCATTTTCGAGCTCCGGGGCACCAGCTTATCCCACTGAACGGTCCAAGATGGCATTTATCGTCTCCCGACGGACCGGGCCGTGGCTGAATGGAAGAGACTCTGACATCTATTACTACTGGCACCGTTCGAGACACCACCTCCCCCCCCACCCCCCCGCCCCCCGACACACACACACACACACACACCCCAGAGAAGAGAAGCCGCTTATTTTCCTAATTTTAAATACTTCAGATTTCTAATGTTTGCGATGGGCGGGAGGCGTGTGCTCGACGACGACTTCATGGTCATCATCGGCTTGCAGAGGGTGTGGGAGGGGAAGCATGTCTGTTGCATGTCGGGTCTGGTGATGTTCGGGTATTTGTTCTCCATGTTGTGCCAGCTGTCGAGCCTCTTGCGCCGGGGCAGCAGGCGCCCCTGACTGGACGTGATGTTCCCGACGGTGCGGCTGAAGGGTTTGGACTTCTTGATGGGCAGCTGGTAACCGAAGGCGGAGATGTAGCCGCTGCCCTCTTTGTTGCTTTCCAGGTTGCTGTAAATGGTCTCGTGCTTCCGGCGACTGGTCATCTCGTCGCCGTAAATCGAGCAGTAGACCCTGCCCTGCTCGCTCTCTTTCCCGACGACGCTGGCCTTTTTTTTATTCTTGTAGGTGGGCAGCTGGAAGCCTTGGACGGAGATGTAGTCGCTGCCCTCCTGGCTCTTCCCCACAAGGCCTTTCAGGTTCTTGGCCTTGTACGTGGGCAGCTGGCTCCCCTGAACAGAGATGTAGTCGCTGCCCTCCTTGCTCCTCCCCACAAGGTTGTTTGGGGCTTTAGTCCTCCTATTGGGCAGTTGGTACCCGTAGACGGAGATGTAGCAGCTGTGTGACTTGGCACTCTGCTTATTGCTGTAGAAAGAGTCGTGCTTTTTACGTATGTGCATCGGATGACCACAAATGGAGAAGTAGCCGCTCCCTTCCTCGCACAAGCCAATACAGAGCCCTGAACCCCCGGCGTCGACCGATGCCATTTGGGCTTCGTTGCGATTCCGTCGGTGCGTCATCTGCTCCAGCTTATCGGCCTCCTCTTCCTCGTCCGTCAGGAATTCCCTGACCGCGTACACCTTCTTGTTGGGATTAAGGTGGCTTTTGGAGGGCACGGGAATGTTGATCCTGGGCTTCTGGTGCCCGTCCTCCGAGGTCCAGGCACACTCCTCCTTGCCACATTCGAGGTTGATCTGCGAGATTTCCGGCATTTTGCGCTTGGGCATGAGGTGGCCATCGCGCGTGATGTAGCTATTCCCCTCGCTGCTCTGGTGGTTGATGTTCAGGACGTCGTGCTTCCCAAGCCGATGCATTGGGAAGCCGTCGAATGAGATGCATTTATTCTTCTTCGATTGCGGCATCTTGGTGAGCTGCTTAAATCTGGATGGGCATAGTATTGTGTGGTGACTGTCTGTGCGCTTCTTCTTATTCTGTTGTTTGTCGCTGGGTGGCAAACAACTTCTGTGTTCACTACCGCCACATGCCCAGTGCGAGTCGCCTTCTTCTATTGGACCATACAGCAGTTGGCATCCTTTGTTTCACCCCCGCTGAATGTGGTCTGAGCAAAAGCCATGGTAAAATGAGGCAGGATACACAATTATGTACGCGCGTGCAAAGTGATCAAAGGAAGGGCTGACGTCATCCCCTCTTCCTTTGTTCCTGCGCGGTGACATCATCAAATTCCGCCAAACCATTGTCCTCAGTGACCTCATCAATGGTCGTCAACTAGTTTGCGATGGGCAAAACAAAAACAAACAAAAAAAACAGGAAAGCTGAGGCGAAAACCCCGAATGGTGACGCGACGCAACAAACGTAAGGCCGGAGAAAAGCAGGTTAGCACGATGAATGGGGGGGGGGAAAAATCCATCCGTGCAGCATCAGGAAGGACAAACTCCCGGGAAGATATGACTGCTTACGAGACCTCTCAGCATTATTATCGTCAACCACAGCAACCTAGCAACCAGTGCGTCGCTGATCCGCGCCAAGAGCGTGTGCGCGAGAAAAACAAACGAGACGCGCAGGCCTTCCAGCGCATCTGCCCGGATGCCCATGAACGGTGGCAGGGCCCCATTAACCCTAGTTTGCATGTCAGGCACACGCTGGTGAAATTACAGCTTCCTGCCATGGCACGTCCCACCGCCTTCATTTTTTTTTTTTTTTTTTTGCCGCACACCAGCCGGCTTCATTTGTAGTGCCGGTGCGTATTAGGCTGATGGGGCGCAGGCCGGCGGCGTCTGCGCCCCTCGCCTCCCCACCACCACCACCACCACCGTCCTCTGCGCCTGCTCAGGGCTGAGAGGCCTGGGGCAAAGCGCCAGGGGCGGAGGGGAGGGTGGGAGGCCACGTGGGGAGTGCCTCGGGGCTTCCCATTTTCTGCCTTTCCGGAGCCCAAGATTTCCACGAGCTGGGTAAAGACTGGCGGGGGGGGGGGGGGGGGGGGGGGGGGGCGGCCTTTAAAACTCATGACCTACGCTGGAAAATCCTTCCTTTCATTTCAATCAAATTAAATCAAAAAGTAACTACGAATTGATGCGCGGCGACAGGCTTTAAGAGCTCAACTGGCATTTCAAGGGGACATCTTGACGCGACTACATGCGGCTTTTCCGTTTTTCGGTACCACACGCGGGTGTCCGGAGTGCCAACTTTCAAAAGCTGGAAAAAAAACTCCAAAAATGGGTCAAACCACTTTGTTATGAGCGGCGTTATTACAGCATCCCCGACGCGACATCACCACCCGGTCTCAATAAAGTAAGCAATGTGAAGCAAGCAATATCAGCGCATCTGCCCGGATGCCCATGAACGGTGGCAGGGCCCCATTAACCCTAGTTTGCATGTCAGGCACACGCTGGTGAAATTACAGCTTCCTGCCGTGGCACGTCCCACTGCCTTCATTTTTTTTTTTTTTTTTTTTGCCGCACACCAGCCGGCTTCATTTGTAGTGCCGGTGCGTATTAGGCTGATGGGGCGCAGGCCGGCGGCGTCTGCGCCCCTCGCCTCCCCACCACCACCACCACCACCACCGTCCTCTGCGCCTGCTCAGGGCTGAGAGGCCTGGGGCAAAGCGCCAGGGGCGGAGGGGAGGGTGGGAGGCCACGTGGGGAGTGCCTCGGGGCTTCCCATTTTCTGCCTTTCCGGAGCCCAAGATTTCCACGAGCTGGGTAAAGACTGGCATAGCGGCGGCGGCGGGGGGAGGGGGGGCGGCCTTTAAAACTCATGACCTACGCTGGAAAATCCTTCCTTTCATTTCAATCAAATTAAATCAAAAAATAACTACGAATTGATGCGCGGCGACAGGCTTTAAGAGCTCAACTGGCATTTCAAGGGGACATCTTGACGCGACTACATGCGGCTTTTCCGTTTTTCGGTACCACACGCGGGTGTCCGGAGTGCCAACTTTCAAAAGCTGGAAAAAAAACTCCAAAAATGGGTCAAACCACTTTGTTATGAGCGGCGTTATTACAGCATCCCCGACGCGACATCACCACCCGGTCTCAATAAAGTAAGCAATGTGAAGCAAGCAATATTTAAAAAAAGCTATACGCATCATGCAAAATAACGACTCCCAACGAGGACGCGCCGAATATACGGCAAATGGCTTTCACCGATACACTTTAAATAAGACACGGATTAGATCATTCCAAATTGAAATACACAGAAAGCCCCCCCCCCCATCCCAACATTGGTAGCCTTAACAGTCGCAGATAAGAAAAAAATAAATCACCATATTGAACAGTGGAGTAGCTGTTCCAAGGGCCACAGTGGAGCCCCCCCCCCGTCTATAAAATGTTCTTTGAATACGTGAGGGGGAAGACGGACTTAAAGCCGTCACAAAGGCGACTTCAGAGGGAGGATGACTGAAAACCTCAACGCCGTGTCAGAGGGCGCCCTGCAGATCAGGCCGCGTGTGAGCGGGCTTTTGTGGAGGATTCGCCACCCGGCTCCGACAAAGAGGGAGCGGCAGGAAGAAGCCAAGCCGCGGCGGCCATGGCGATGGCACACCGGCGGCGTACGGAAAGCCGGGGTTCCAACAACAAGTCTGCTCTTCCACGCCGCATGAAAACGACAAGCCCCGTTCGTGATCAAACAACAAAACACTGCCAACATTGCCACGGCCGACCAACCCCTAAAACATCGGGCTTTGTGCATAGGAAAGTGCGGCACGGTCAGCACTGGACAGCTTCCAACAGAGCCACCGCGGGCGGCACCAAACCACGTCTTTCTGAGCCACATTTGAACAATGCCCAATCCCACCGTCCAGCTTTGTGCTTTGAAGACGCAGTTCAAGCAATTGCATTCCGACACACAGCCTATTTTTGGAGTGGAATGCAAAAAAAAAAAAAAAAGAAACAAAAAAAAACGGGAGACGATTTCCTGTATTCAAATGCGGGCTACGTTGTTGTGTCGTGGCCCGCTGTAGGGGCGGCCCGAGTCAGGATCCCCAAGCTTCCTCCTACATCCCACGCAACATGACAATGGCGTCCTCCATCGGGACGTACTCAAGGACGCACGAGACAGACCTCCGTCCCCCCCGCCCCCCTCCTCACATATTCTCCCAGCCTGAGGTACCGTCAGTCTCCTGCATGTCATCTTGTCATCTCCTCTTCACCCAGAGTGTTGCCCCAGGTTAATATATATAATAATAATAACTCTCAGACCCGCACAGTCATAACCAGTGCTTTCAGCTGGCACTTCCAATCAGCTCCGATCAAAAAAAAAGAAGAAGAAGAAGAAGAAAATGCTGAGTCAAAAGTACAACGAGAGCAACTGGGCTATTTCCAGCATCCTGCCCTTTTACGCGAGACCTGGCGCGAGAATTGAAAATCAGCGCAATAAACCCCGTCGCGCACGATTCGTTAGAGTTACACGGGGATCCCCCCTTTCTTAGCCAATCGAGCGCTGGTCAAAGCCGCGCGATTGCCCCCTTCACCAGCCAAGCGTCCCGGGCGCCATCCTTTGTGTGAGAAAAAAAACAAAAACGCAAGCGCAAGCCGACTCCGCAAAGCGAAAGCAGATGTGCGCCGTCGTTACCTGGACGCCTGTTTAGCTTTACCTCGCACTCGGTAATTGCAGGGGCCATTAGAGCGCCTCCCGGCACCGAACCGCACAGGAGCACAACTCAAAAAGCCAGCGGTGATTCATTACCGGCTGCCCACTAAGTTGGGGATATTTAAGGGGATTGGGGCGACTGGAACCGTGTCAGGCCACTGGGATCGCGCGCGTGAGGGAGGCGGCGGGATGGGGGGCGCTAACCAGGTTGGCTGCGAGGCGTAGAAAAGAAGTGGTTAGGTTAAGAAAACGGTGCCATGTGAGTGAGTGTGTGTGTGTGTGTGTGTGAATCGAATCTGGACTCGACACAGCGAAGCAAAAGCTGATGGGTGTGTGGGTGAGTAGACGAGGGGAAAAGCAGCCAGCACCGGTGCATGCACGTTTTACCGTGGTCCCATTAAACATCAGCCGCTGCTCAGAATTCACCTCCAATGGGAGGAGGCGATGAGAGCGGGGGGGGGCCTGCCAACACCGAAACAATTGTCGGAGGGGCGACTGTTGGCATTTTCACACCAGTTCGGTTTCGACAGGTTTTTCTTTCCCCCTCAACACCGGACTCGGCGCACCAAGCGTCTGGCGGGTGGAAACGGTTTGTCAAACGTCAAGCGTGCGCTCCACAGAGCTGACTGCGGTCTAACCACAATGGTGGCACGGGTACGCACACGCACACGCACACACACTATGAGGCTGTGCTGTCACAAACAAAACTATTGGGCTGCATCGGACTACAGGACGGCCCCAGGCCAAAAGGTCAAAGGATCCCAAAAGCTTCACTTCAGTTTCATCCTTTGCGGGAATAGTGAGCGTCCATTCAAAAAAAAATTAAAATAAAAAATGTACAGAAAATTGCAGAACGCCTCCTGTTGACTACCTAAAAGCGATGGGACCAAAAATTGTCCAAAGAAAAACGTCCTCCTCCAAAGGTGTCCCCGGGCCACGGACCGTTGCTCTGTCGACGCAAACCACTCCATCCACTTGGACGGCAATAAAAACGACGACATCGCAGTCCTCGCCTCGAAGACAAATATTTACCTATATATATATATATATATATAAAAAGCCACAGACAAAACAAAACCAAAAAAAAAGCCACATCTGAGCCACGGCGCAGTCCCAGACAGAAGAGAGGATTCAACATTGAGCGGCATTCATCGCGTATAAACGCTCTTTGGCCCTCGGAAGAAGAGGCCACCGCAGCCCGTTAACGACGCAAGGTGCAAACTGGCCACCGCCGAGCCGGGTTTGGGTTCATTGCAATTATGGTATGGTAAAAACACACACACACACACACACACAATACGTCGCCAGCAACAGCATCCAAGTATCACAACATTGAAGTAAGGCCAGCCGTTTTATTCTCGGCGGCTTTTGGATGACCTCTGTGCAAATAAACGCGAGAGAGGTTGTGCCAAAAGCTCTTTCTGGTACATGTCTCGCTATTATCACCCAAAGCATGATTTTTCATGTTTTTTTTTTTTTTTTAAACCTAACCAAGAAGGGCCTTTAGGAGTTGGGAAAGGGGGGGGGGGGGGGGGGGGTCGGAGGCTTTGTTTTGAACTACACCACGGAGCAGGCACAAAATAACAGCGAGGACATGGGACACACACACACACACACACAACAACAGGCCGGTTCGGTCCCGCTGAAAGCAGCTGTTGTGACATTTTGACAGATCTATTTACATACAAGCATGTATCTCAGATTTGAGCGCGGCGCCAGCCATATTACCTGCAGATGTTTCTTTGAGGTGGATCCCCAGCAGCAGCAGCAGGAGCCCCCCCCCCCCCCACCGCCCAGGTGGCGGCCACGACGGCGACGACGAGTAATCGATTAGGCAGCTGTTTTCGATTTGCGATTTCGATGGACACCAGGGTGGCCGGAAGTCACGTGTGTTTTGCCTGGGCGACGTGCCGCGACGCGTGAGCGCCAAGGTGTGCCCGGGCGGTGCGATGTGCACACTATAATCCACAATATAATAATTGAACGCATGGATTACAGATGATTTTTGTTTGTTTGTTTTTTTTGTTCCATTTCAGAACTTTGTTTTCCCAAATGCATGTGCGAAAAGGTATCAGGGGCCGCGAGCAAAGGGCTGAAGTTCTTCCTGTGGCATCCATAAAACCATCTATCTGGGAGCTTCGAAAAGTCATGTTTCAAAATTCTTCATTATTATTATTTATTTTTATTTTTTTATTTTTTTGGAGGCTTTACATCGCATGTCGAGTCCGGGGGGGGGCGGGGATAGCCTCTGCCCGTCAGTGGAAGACAGTCCGCTGAACTCAATTAAAGAACCATAAATGCAAAATGCACCCTTCGTGCCTATGTCTGCTCAGTGCCATGTATAAAAACCAACCTTAATTGACTCACTAAAGGGACGCGGTGGAGAAAGTAGATCTTTATTGGAGTGGCAGCAGGCCAAAGCTTCTACTTTTTATTTCTTTATTTATTCTTTTTTGTTTACACCTTGAAATCCCCCCCTGTTTACTGGATTCAAGCTGGACCTGTCAATCGGATATATTTGCTTCTCCACGCCCCCCCCACCACCACCACCACCACCACCGCCGATATCTGACAAGGACACACAACTGTGAATACCATAGTAACATTCGATAGCCAGCGGGAGCGCGAGCCCGGCGGTTTCCACGCGGCAGCGTCCCTCCCAAATTCCCAGCGTCGTCTCCGCGCCCCCCCCCAAACCCCCAAAAAAATAAAATAAATAAATAAATAATGACGCGAGTCTTCCTCACCCGGGGGCCTGGAGTAAACGACGCGTGTCCATCTACCGGCGGGCAAATGCGCATATGCGCGCGCCTCTGCGTATAGGCCACTGTTAGACAGCCGTCTTTCTGTTTCGGGGCCGAACGACCGCTCAGCTGTCCGCATCAACACAATCTGACCAAACTGTTGTGTGTCACCCGGTTTCAATGGAGGAAACAGGACTCGCATCCGTTCATGTCTCACAACTCTGCTCCAACGGGCATCCAACCCGGTCACTCACACACACACACACACACATGCCCAGAGTGCTCTGAGAGAGTGTCTGTTTCCCTTACCTGGGGGACAGTTGCATTCAGGTGACGTTTGCCTTGCAGTCCGAATCTTGACATAATTTTCGTAGGAGCGCTGGAATTTCGGAGAACAATGCATAGGTTCAGTCGTGTGCCCACCATGCCATGGCAAATGTGCATTCTTTGGAACGGCTGGGTGCCGTTTTTTGTTTTTTTTCGAGTCAGTGCATTCGGAAAAAATAAAGCGGCGCGCGGCAGTGAGCGCGCGCAGAGCAAGTGGGCAAGAGCCGGTGTCCCCTCACCTGCGAGAGCAGCTCGTCAACTCTCCGTTGAATCAGGGAATGAAAATCCGCCATGGAGTAGCCGGGGGCGCGGGCGACGGGCCGCTCTGCGCTGCCACTCTCCAAATCCCCGACCCGGCTCTGGAGGTCCGCCGCGTTGATGCTCAGGAGAATGCAGAAGGCGACGGACGCCACCGAGCACAAGGACGAGATGATGTTCGGCACCGTGGCGCGACAGCGTTGCCGCTTCTGCTGCGCCGCGCTCTCCATCTTAGCCGCGCACTTCGCTGCTCCTCTTGCCTCCGCGATCTCCATTTAACAACACGCGCAGCGGGGAGCACACTGCATCGGGCGCAAAGTCACGAATGGCGCGCGTCTCTGTGTGCGTCTCTGTGTTTGAGTGCGCGCGCGTCTGTGTGTGTGTGTGTGTGTGTCTCTGCGACGCGGCGCCGTGCACGCACAGGGACTCGCTGGTGACAGCCAGGGATGGGCGAGTGGTGCCGACCTGTGTGACGTCGCGCAGGAACTTGTTGCGCCGAGCCTGGCACCGCGGAGGAACGCGCTCTTTACGCGCAGTGGAGTGGAGCGAGAGCGCGGGCGCACGCATGCATGCATACACGGCAGCGCACATGTGGCGGAGTGGAGACACTCAGCATTACCGCTGGAGTCTCTCCACGACTCAGGCACCAACACGCCTCCAAACTGTCCTGACTCATTAAGTTCATTCATAAGACCCGGAACTCCATATCTTCCTTTCTGCATAGTTCACTTCGTCTCCAGATACCCAAATGTATTCTGATTGATATATGGCACTGAGTAAAGAAGTTCATTCATACGCACGCACGCAGGCATTCTTAATGGAAATGGGCTTAAAATAGCCATAATCCTCCCCAGACCCAGAATATGTTGCAGTGAATGGATGTAGTCCAAGGGGACAACTGCCTGTCAGTATGAGTTATTAATGGGACTTCCGCGAGGTAGCTGACTCTCTTCCATATGTTTTTTAAAACGAATAAATTCGACAATAATTGGATTCACAGATTCGATGAAGGCCATTTTCATCTCTCCGGCATGGAACAGGGAGCAAAGCAAACCTGCCACTACACTACGATCACTCAATGAACACGCAGTGCACTGATCTGGCACCAGTTCCTCCAGATCAACACTCCAGGAAACTCCAGGAAACTCCAAATCTTCATTTTTTAGCTTGGAGCGCCATCTGGTGACCGATCGGATTCACTGCGCTTCGATTTAGGGCCTGCATCAGTGTATAATGCACCAGTGGCTACTTTTTAGAGGCTCTCTGGCTGCTGTGGGCTCCTCCAGTTAAACACACAGCCCACACTGCCGTTGTCCCGCCGGTCAGTAATTCACATGCAATGGCGAAGAGTCGTGGAACTGGAGGCAACGACTCCAAGCCCCCAGGACGCCGGAAAACGCTCAGGGTGCAGCAGGGGATGCTCCAGAAAACTGCCAGGCAGCAGATTGCAGCTCGAATTCAACCAGCCACATCAACGAGGCGAGCGTTCACTCAGGTTTTACTTCATGGGATGACGATTTTGACATGGACACAAAAGCTTGAGATGTCTTCGTGCTTTGCTGTCTTGCATGACAGTTTGACATTATTTGGAATGGAAATCATTTGAACTGCACACGCAGGATGGGTGTGGAGTCATGTTTTTTCTGCAAAACATGTGTGGAGCTTTATCTCATTGCTTATAGGTTGCCCACGGGATAAAAAGGTCGTGTTTTTTTGACCTCAACACACACTATATTAAAATTGTGGATTTTGATTGCTTCTGTGGAGAGGGTGGAAGGGAAATGTACAAAAAGCTTCTTTGCAAAAACGAATGTGAGGTAGATACAGAGTGTGGAGAAGAAACGTGCACATGCACAGTAGTTTAACGGCCAAACATAGGAACTTTAGGCACTAGTAAAAGCAGCGTTAATGCAAGGGAAAAAAAAGCAGCACTTCCGGCGGGACGTTTCGAAATAAAACGCTCACTCAAAGCTAGCTACAACGACGACCGTAGAAATGTATGAAAAAAAACGATTTAAGGCGTAACATTCCTGTCATCATATATGTCTAGTCATTATATAACCAGCAGTGGGTCGACACGTTTAATGCGGGAGAGAAACAGATACTTTGGCGATGTTAGGAGCAATGTAACGCGTTGGCACTGCTAGCATAAATGCATCCGCTGCTTTCTCCCATTAAATGTGCCAACAACGGCTGGTTGTGTGCTGATAGTGCCCCCGAATTAAAGCACAGCTTAAATGCGTTTTACACCTTTAATGTGAGAGAGCAGCAGATGCTTTGGCGACGTTAGCACCAATGTTCCCGACCGAAACGTATAGTTTCGCTTATGCTTGCTCGTGTCCTATGATCGCCCATGCATCTGCTGCTCTCGCACATTACAG
>JAFBJU010000438.1:0-12071 GCA_016785305.1 Colistium nudipinnis
TACAATGTTTTTTTTTTTTTTTTTTTTACTTTTTTCACTTTTCTTTACCCCAGTAATATATTTGAGCGTTTTGCATGTTTTGATGCACTTTTTTATGTTTTTTTTTCATTTTTAAATTTTTTTGATATTTTTTGACGACATACTATACTATGACGTTATTGGTCGAATTTCCGACGAAGTACAATGTTTTTTGTTTTTTTTCACTTTTTAAATTTTTCTTCACCTCAGTATTATATTTGAGCTTTTTGCATGTTTTTATGTTTTTTCATTTTTTGACTTCTTTGACATTTTTGGACGACATACTATACTATGAGGTTTTTGGTCGAATTTCCGTCGACGTGCAAAAATAATGTTTTTTTTAACTTTTCTTCACCTCATTCAAATATTTCAGCATTTTGGATGTTTGATGCACCTTTTGACGTTTTTTGACATTTTTGGACGATATACTATACTATGACGTCATTGGTCGAATTTCTGACGACGTACATTTTTAATTTTTTTCACTTTTCTTCACCTCAGTAATATATTTGAGCGTTTCGCATGTTTTGATGCATGTTTTGATTATTTTATTTGTTTTTAACTTTTTTGACATTTTTGGACGACATACTATACTATGACGTTTTTGGTCGAATTTTCGACGACGTGCAAAAATAAGGTTTTTTTCACTTTTCTTCGCCTCATTCAAATATTTCAGCATTTTGCATGTTTTGATGCACCTTTTGACGTTTTTTTTAATTTTTGACATTTTTGACATTTTTGGACGACATACTATACTATGACGTTATTGGTCGAATTTCTGACGACGTACATTTTTAATTTTTTTCACTTTTCTTCACCTCAGTAATATATTTGAGCGTTTTGCATGTTTTGATGCATGTTTGGATGTTTCTTTTATTTTTTGACATTTTTGGACGACATACTATACTATGATGTTTTTGGTCCAATTTTCGATGACGTACAAAAACAATGTTTTTTTCACTTTTCTTCACCTCATTCAAATATTTCAGCATTTTGCATGTTTTGACTCACCTTTTTATGTTTTTTTTATTTTTTTGACTTTTTTGACATTTTTTGACGACATACAATACTATGACGTTATTGGTTGAATTTCCGACAACGTATGATGTTTTTTGTTTTTTTTTACTTTTTTCATGTTTTGATGCACCTTTTGAAGTTTCTTTAATTTTTGGATGACATATATACACCATGACGTTTTTGGTCGAATTTCCAAAGACGTACTGAAAAAACATTTTTTTCCACCTCTTTCATATATTTACTATGACGTTATTGGTTGAATTTCCGACAACGTATGATGTTTTTTGTTTTTTTTTACTTTTTTCACTTTTCTTCACCCCAGTAATATATTTGAGCGTTTTGCATGTTTTGATGCACTTTTTTATGTTTTTTTTAATTTTTAAAATGTTTTGATATTTTTGGACGACATACTATACTATGACGTTTTTGGTCGAATTTCCGACGACGAACAAAAACAACAAACACTTTTCTTCACCTCATTCAAATATTTCAGAATTTTGCATGTTTTGATGCACCTTTTGAAGTTTCTTTAATTTTTGGATGACATATATACACCATGACGTTTTTGGTCGAATTTCCAAAGACGTACTGAAAAAACATTTTTTTCCACCTCTTTCATATATTTGAGTGTTTTGCATGTTTTTACAAATCTTTTTACTTTTTTTTTATATATATGACTAAGGTGAAGAAAACCGAAAATGTTTTTTAGTATGTCGTCCAAAACTTGACCAAAAACGTGAGGGTATAGTATGTCATCCCAAAATGTCAAGAAATGTAAAATAGATCAAAAGATGCATAAAAACACCAGAAATGCGCATATTCATGACTTAGGTGAAGAAAACTGAAAAAAAAGTAATCGTATAGTATGTCGTGCAAAAAAGTAAAGCATTTTAAGAGATTCCTATAAACATTAGAAATACACCTATGTGTATGACTGAGGTTCTTTTTTTTTTTAAGCGAGAAAACATCGTACAGTATGTCGTTGAAAAAGTCAAACCTTTTTAAAAAACTTCAAAAAATGCATTAAAACATCAGAAATGCGCAGATATGATAAAGGTGACAAATGATATCTCTTGTGAATGGCTAAGGTGTAATTTGTTTTTCTTTGGGGGCATGTTACTTTACACAGAAGTCAGAGGGCACTGCCTTTATTGAATGACGACAGGATTGTCACAAGGGTGGACAAAAAACATCTGGCTTGCACTGGAATCTGTCAAATACCTAAAGTTTCCATTTAGTAGGGGTATTTTGTGCTTATGTGGCAATACTTCTCATTACTAATCTGGCACAAATGTGAAACTGTTCAAAAAAAACAGGAAGGACTCGGTCCACCGTTTTTGGTCCAGAGGTCACACATTCCGACTATTCATATGATAATTAGAGTGCAGGGTTTACCATAACTTGTCTAGCTTTACCAATCCTCGTTCAGTAGTTCATATCCAACACAACACGTATGGAATAATCCTAAAATTGCATATAGGAACAAAATCAACAGAGCCTGCTGATGAGGGGGATACTTGAAAAGAAGGTGTTTGTTTCAGGTGGTAAAGCCATTCAATGTAAAATCTGAACTGCAAAGAATCTGGGGGGATTATAAAGATTGGGCAGGTGCTAAAATCTAAATGACACGGTGATCAACAACAACAACCTGCTCTTTCCAGATCCTGTAATAAACGCATCTTCCTCAAAGGGGAAACTAGGGAGGCGATCAGTGCGGAAAGGCTCATTATATGAGGACACATGATTTACTGCTGATTTTCTGTTTCATTCAGCCAAACTAAGTCAATCAAATCACCGAAAGTTGAATCACAGTTTAATACATTATCTGATTCAGCAGAGCGGGAAGTGCACTGCTCTAGACCAGTCTCCGTCTTTTGCAGTCACGCTCCATCTGGTCTTCAGACGTGTTGGTGGCTGCACCCAGAGGAGACACCTGGTTCAGCATGGAGTCATCCGACGCCTGACCAAACAGGGCCATGAGCAGAGCGACGCCAAATCCTGTGGCACGCTCCCCCTGCACAGACAAAATGAAATGCGAATCAAGAGCGATGACGTCATACCGAGGATTACTGTGCGGACATTTCCTAATCAGAAGCCCTGGGTTAACGGTGAGGCGCGTGCCAAACTCAAAGGGCGGACAGACACCTACAACTCTCCATGGAACTTCTACGGGTGCACCACAGAGAGGACCCGGTATGGCTGCATCACCGGTAAGGTATATGGCAGCTGCACCGCCCTGAACCGAAAGGCTCAACAGAGGGTGGTGACGACGGCCCAGCACATCACCGGGATGGAGCTGCCGTCCACGGAGGACCTCTACACCCAGCCGTGTAGGAAGGCCAACAGGATCTTCAAATACTCTGAACAAACCCAAACTGTTCTGCCGGCGGCCGTCCAGCTCACGGCCCCCGCAGCATCCGAGCCCCGCAGCAGTATCACTGTACACTTCGCACATCTTTTTATTTTAGATCTTTTTTTTCTTCTTTTTTTTCCCCCTGTGCAATTTTTTTCCATGCTGTATTTTTTTCCATGCTTTTTAATTGAGCACGTTTTTTTTCAAGGTTAGAGGAATGTGAGAGTTAAGAATGTCATTAACATCAGCTGCGATCTGTATGCTTGTTGTGTACATGATAAATTATTATATTTGAATCTTGAAGATCAGATGAAAATATTCAGTATCACTACAGTTAATCTGTCCTGGAAGTTATTATATGTGGAAAAACGTCATAGAATGGTATGTCGTCCGAATTGTTACCCCAAAGGTCAGTGTCGTATGTCGTCCAAAAATGTCAGAAATGTCCAAGAACGCCAGAAAAGTCAAAAAGAACCTCGGGTACTCACGGAATGCACAGGGGAGGCGATATCAACATGGACCCAGACACCAGGCCAATCAAAACCCAAGTGGGATCCAATAAAGAGTCCGGCGCAGGAGCTCTGGGCGTTCTCTCGATCCTATCAAAACAAAAGACAAGGATGACAAACCTGAGCAACCGTGCACAATAAATGACAAAAAAATGAAAATAAGTTATCGTTGACAAAGTTCTTCAGGTAGAATATATTATGGGTTTACCCATATATATATATTTTTTCTCTTTTATTATTATTAATTTTTGTTACGGGGACCGGGGCGAAGAGAAAGCCGTTATTTGACCAAATGACAAACATTTCCAGAGAATATGCATCAGAAGATGCTCCCTTGCGTCAGATTTCTGTGAGCCGTCTTCGTCGAGTGGGGTTTTGACGGATCTGGAATTCGTCACTTACTGCCACGGAGTTCTTCATGTCCGCCATGGCGGAGGTGAACTCGCTGAAGTGCAGCTCGGGGCAGTAAACCAGAGGGTGAGCGAGGTCTCCGCTGCTGCGGCCTGCACGCACGCACGCAACCTCCCACTGCTCGCTGTTGGTCATCACAGCTGCGTGGTACTTCCCAGTGGAGATCCCCTGAAAGACACCGGCAAAAAGGTTTCGGTTTCTTGTCTCTTCATCTGCCGATGCGTGGCAGAAGCTGTAAATCCTCCAGAAGACAGTGGCCGCAGAAGATTTAACAAGAGCAAATATGGCCGCCACCCACCTGGGCCCCCGTCAGGGTAGCCATATCCAAAACTATATCAGCGGACAGGTCTCTGCTGGCATACACCACCCCATCAGCCAGCACCAGCCTGCCCTCCGCATCAGTGTTGTTGATCTCCACTGTCCTTGTAAATGAAACCGACAAATGAAAACATGATACCACGGTCCTATTCATTCCTGGCGAAGTGGCTTGCAGAAAGAGAAACAGTCGGTCTGCAGTTACTCAATGAAACGGCACACAAATCGAATCAGGAAATGGGACACTTAAGACTTCCACTATAACCGAATACAACATATTAATTTAAGACTCACTTTCCGGAGTAGAGTGTATGGATGTCATCGGGTCTTGTGGCTGTAGGTCCAACGGAATTCTCGGCAAGGCAGAACACTGCGTGGAGGTTATCCTTAAAGCCCTGGAGCAAAAAAAATAAAAAAAATAGGAGAAATGTAAAGAATTACAAAGTAATTCAAGTTTACAGCAGTGGCGTGATCCAATAGGTCAACTCACCTGTTTGATGGTAGCTTTAAAAGCTCCCAAAATAGCAGCGGCTCCGCCACAGTCCCTCTTCATTCCAGGCATTGTGGTCTAGAGAAAAAATATATATATTTATATATTTACATGTTTACTTTGATGCTGATACTCTCCAAATAGCACCACCAGCTGCTTTTGACACTATACACATGCAAAATAACATGCTCACCTATCTGGATTTGGATATGACAATATATAAACTGGTACAGCGTGCGGCTGCAACTACATGTACAAGGATTATTGAGAATTGGCTTAAAGCTTAAATCAAAGGTCAGGATGTCAGAGCATGTAGGTTACGGGATCACCTCGACCACAGCTGTCATTGTTATCACACACTTACATCTAGGTAACTTTAGTTTATAAATAAATAAAAATAACACAATGATTTGGAGACTAAATACACCACACAGTCACTTTTGCAGGGACGCCCAGGTGGCGGGGCAATAGTGTTGGGACAGTGAGAAACATCCAGCTGAGCCCTGCTGTGTTTGAGAAGAGCAGGACAGTTGTGTGTGTGCAGGTTGTCGGGAGGAAGCTCTGAATGTTACAAAGCATCGAGGCTTGTCGGGGTACTGAGTGAGGGTTACCGGAACAACGTAAGCCTCAGCTCAATGATAATCTTTGTGGTCGTATCAGATGGAGCCCTACGTCACTTGAAAAAAGGAGCAGAGCTGTCGGCTCATTAGATCAGATGGTGCTTAAGCCTGCCAGACAGATATGGTGAATCGAAGTGCGTAGTGAGGGTAAGCTGGAAATGCCAAGCTGAGAACGCCCTCTCCAATATATTTAATTCTTACTTGCAGGAGAACTCATGCATCCCAGGGGAGCTTGGGAAAATGGAATCCGAGTGGGTCATGTTCAAGGCCTCTGGAAAGACGTAGACGTAGTTTCGATGGCTATCCTACAAAAAGTTAAATTGGTCCCCGACACAAACACATTCCTGCTGGATCAATTTAACGCCATGAGCGGGCATGACTAAGACTCATTTCTTTCAGCATGTACCTTTCCCTTGATGCTGAGTCCACCAGTGTCGTACACGATGCCCTTGCCCACCCACGCAATCGTTTGAGTGGCGCCATCTGGGGTGTGGCTCAAGATGGCCAATGCAGGGGGATGCTCTGCTGCCTTTCCAACTCCATAAATCCCTGACAGGGCAAAGAGAGAGAGAAAACAGAAACATTATGGTCGCTGAAAAAGAAATTATGAAACGATATCTTGTCAATCTTTCTGATGAATTATTTTTTGCGATAACAGTCTAAAAACAAACAAACAACGTTTTAAAATAATGAGAAACGTTAACACTCGTATATTAAAATATTTTTGAATTACGGACTTAAAGAATCATCTACAAAAGGTACCTCCAAACCCTCTTTGTTTCAATTCCTCTCCACGAATGATCACGGGAGTAATTCCAAGTTCACTTCCCACAGTCTTGATCTCCTGAAACACAAATGCATTCATGTAACATGGGTTCACAGCAGACTCCTAAAAACGGTGTTCTTTTAGTAATATCAACACAAGTTTCAAAAGACAAATTGTTTCACTTACATCTAAGAAGTGATCTGTATTCATCTCGTTGCATGGCATGTCCACAATGCGCGCTGCCAGCCGCACTCCGTCAGCAGTGTTGGAGAGACACTGAACACAAGACAAGCCTTCAGCTACGGCCGAGTATTGGGCATAAATGTGAAATTGTAAATATTATAGAAAATTTGAATCCAAAACAAAAGTCAGCGTCTTACACCAAGTTCTGCGACATCCAGAGGACTGCTCTCTTGCCCGACGATCACAAACTCCACAGTGACGTGCTTTTTCTCGGCCCTGCGTGATGATGTGGAGCGGCGGGAGTAGATGGGGAAGGCCCTGGCGATGGCACAGGAAGATGCAAACACATCTGAACGCTCACACACCATCTGGAGAAAAGAATGAAAACACTTTTGCATCAGCAGATTGATTGACGGTGGCATAATGGGGCCAAAACAAATTGAGATGGAGATACAGACCACAATGCAGCGGCTGTTCCCTCCAGGCAGGCAGGAGCGGACCAGGCGGGACAGAAGGTGGGCAGAAGACGGGCTGTTATGTCTGCTGACCCGTGAAGGAAGGGCGGCCACCGCAGCATGGTTGAGATACAGGGGGCAGCTGTCCGTGGGGTTGGGATTCAAAGCATTGAGAGCCGCCTGCCAGATCTGAGAAAAACATGACACAGAAAGGGCGTTTTAGGTTTTCAATTAAAAAAAAGCACACTTAGAACATTGTGTTCATCCTCAAAACAAAGTTTTAAGCGGACAATGTAATAAGGGGTTCACAAAATTGAAGGCCTTCCAAGTTTCCACCCAGTGTCAGAGAGAACAGCACATATAAGTAAGGCGAAGTGCTTTTATTACCCGAGAAAATCACTGCAAGCAGTAGAGTCATCATTTTGGACAATGATTGTCAGAGGAAACAGTTAATGGAAAACACTTCCTTATCCTTACTCACGCTCTCTCCAGTGTGACTTTATAGACTCATTGTCACTATTGCCGCAGTAGTCCAACGGTTTATAGCTGCTCATCTTTCATGAAATTAACAGAATAATGTTGATTAAATCATCTCTAACCAAACCGTGCATTGAATAAAGCTGGGAAAGTGATACAATTGATCGTTTATCTGTTAACCGACCCAGTTTGTCAGGGCTAAAGCTAACCAATCACGGGACTAGTTAGTTTGCTTATCGTTTTCCCCTGTCGTTAGCATTATATTCACGTAGCTAGCCTGGATGCGTTCGCTCCTCGACTAAGTTTGCGTGAGCTAGCATTAGCTGTCAGTCAGCTAGCATGGATAACGTTACCTCTTTGCTAACGACCGGCTGCAATTTTCCTTTGACTTGGCTCCAGCTGACTTGCTGCAGGTTGGCCTGCTGGCCCACTATCAGGACAGGCCGAGTCTGCGGCTCGGAGTCTCCGGCGGAAGCCTTAAACTCCAATACCACGTTAGCCATGTTGCTACCCCAGTGCAGCTTGAGGGAGACGGTGGAAAGGACGGACTGCTGCGGAGTGGCGAGGACCGGTGTTCCGGATTATCAGGGAATCTTGGGGTTGTACATTTCCGGTTTCTGAGCTCAAACGATTGTCGGTTTCCAATTGGTCGTTTCCCAACGTCTGCCTTTGTGTCTGTGAAGTGTGGTGACATAAAGAGACTCCAAAAACAACGCAAAACCCAAAAACATAAACATGACCAATGCATGTCCATTTGACTCAGGGTTAATACACATTGGATTCCAGACAATATATAGACAATATACAAGTTATAATTGCTGAGCTTGTGCACAGCGCCTGGTCCGCTCCGACTTCTCCTGACGTGAGGGGAAAACAACTTGTCTGTGGATATCACTAAAATCATAAACTTGATCTGCGACTCACTACGATAGACGATATGTCATGTGAGCAGCTGTACTGTGCGTCTGCTTTTTTGTTCTATCTACCTCTCCGCCTCTGTGGGTTTATAATGTTTTTGGGAATGACAGTGGACTTTTGACCTGCCCTTTACCCTGGTCCTATCCCGGGTTTTGGTGTTCCGGATTAACTGGGGAACCTGTGAACTGGCTTAGCCTGTCCGTTTCCTGTGCTTCACATGTCGGTGATATTTGTTCACAGATTCGTTCTTTTTCCCCACACCAGTGTGGTGACATAAAGAACTCAAAAACATAAATGCTACTATTGTCCATTGATCTCCTTGTTCATACAATTTAGGTCACACTCAATATTCAGTTGTCAGCTATTGTTGGTCGCAGATTCGTTATTTTCCTTATGTGTCCGTGAAGGGTTGTGACATATAGAAACCTTTACCGAAAAGCATAAACAAAATCATGTAATGTCAATTGATCTCCGTTTTAATACACGTTAGGTTACAGCCAATGGGGAGCCAAAACAATCAAAGAATGCCACTTGCGTGGATTCAATGACGAATCTGCGACCGACAATAGCCGACACCATCTGGAGCACAGAAACCGGAAACGTAAAAACAGTTAACAGGTTCCCCAGTGAATCCAGAACACCAAAAACCGGTACAGGACCAGGTTTCCGATCCTACCGCTTTTGACGGTTGGTAGCTCTTAGCAAACCTGCATATAGCTTCTCCATCGCCGTCTTGTGGCCTGGAGTATAAAGCGGTGGATTATCAGCAATTAAGCATTACATTATTTTATAGTCAATGTTCTCTCCATTAAGTAGTTCTCCAAGTCTTTCATTCAGCACATTATTTGGTATTAGTATTTTGTTCTGCCTCCTTTTAATCCTGATACCCTGTTCATTATCCTGGACCAGCATGTTAACAAAAAAAAGGCCATAATTATTATTCTATGACACTACTGAATCTTTTGAGCTCACCAGAGTGACATGTGTAATCCTTTCAGATTCACCAGACGCCCATATGAGTGACCCCACTCTCGTTTGATATTAGGGCTAATAGAATAAGTAGAGGATGAGGACTGACTATTAGGGAAACAAAGGTTGAGAGCCAGCAGCCAACTAAGAGGCAATTTGGATGCTTTGAAATAGCAAAAATGGGAAACAGAAGTAAAAGTAAAAATGAAAAAAGAAGAAAAACATGGGTTCAAGTTTATTTATTTTCTCTTGCATGAATGCCATTCACAACTAAACAACAGCACTTAAGAAGACAATTTGTTCATTTGAAAAGCTGAGACAGAAGTTCCACGCGACAAACGTTATTCTAATGATTTAACTTAGTTGTAGAACCGCTCTTCTTTCCAGTACTTTAATCCAATTAAAACAAGTAAGGAGACACTTACAGGATAATGCTCAACTGTCAAGTTTTAATTTCTAAGACACACTTTCAAATTTGACAAAATATTTGCATAACTTTGATGAGGATAAGGAGGACTACTGTAAATGTAAACTTTTATGTCAGAGTGCAAATTTAAAAAGGTAAACATTAGATGCAAAATTCAATTTCTACAACCTTGATCTTTACAGAGAGAGAATCAGTAAATACTTGTACCAGTACAGATGTATTGTGCCATGTTACTTAGTGATATAGTATAGTTTAGTATATTTTAGTTAATAAGTTGATTAGCTGAAAATGATTAAACTTGACACTTTTGATGAGCGTCAAATTCCTCAAAGAATACATTTGTTCTCATTTCTAGAAAGAAGACAGGTAGTCCCAGCTTTTTATATGGGAACATGTAAGTTACATCAATCATCTGATGTGAAAATTAAATACCTTTGGATTTTAGAGGACTGAAATCAGTAAAAAACTGTTTGAAGATGTCCTCTGTGGACCTTTGAACTTAGAACGTACATTTTAACATTCATTTAAGAAATTCAATAATAAAATTAATCTTCAGAAGAGGATGTATTGAAATGTCAGGTTTTCTAAAGACACAATATGTTCCTGTTCAAGGCCTTAAATATTATATTTGCTTTATTCTCTGGCTTATTTAACTGAAACACACTTAAATACTTCTGCACTCTTTATGCATCATCCAGCTCCAGATGTGCTACTTATTGCACCCACTGTACAGTACACACGGACCTGAGGTTTTCATTCTCAATAATTTGGGATTTTCAAGATAATAGAAATAAAAGATCAACTTCATTTTAAAAACTATATATTACCTACTCAGTAAACTATATCATTAAAACTATACGATGTCTGACTTATCCATTGAACTAAACTGAAGTTTAAATCATGATAATGTTCGAATAATATTGTTATTTATATCAATGAAGTGTCTGCTACACTCTGGACAGAATAAGAAAATATAGTCTTAACAATTGCATATAAGGTTTATAGCACCTGTCAGCTTAGATATTTTTGAAAACAAGTATATTCGGAAGCAATGTTCACTATGCATAATAGCACTTTCACTTCCACTGACAAATGAATGAAATGCACACTCACAAATGAGCTCTGGATGAAAATGTCTCAGGCTTTGGTGGTTAATGAGCTAAGAAATGAAGCCAATACTGACAGTGGCTGTGGTTCAGGTAGAGAGGCTTGTGTAGTGTGTGTGCGCTCACGTTTCAACTTCAATTATTTTCTAATGGTTACTTCTTCATTTAAATAACATATGTATGTGCTAAAGTCAAATAACATAACAAGATTTTCTACGAGATCTGCTAATATCAGGAATATGTATGACTACGTTTCGAGAGAAGTAGACTATGCTACTGATGCATGAACACATAGTGTATGTGCAACTGCACGTGGCACACAAGGAGAAATGTCATGACCTGTGAAAGATGAACCTTTGCATGATCACATGTGACCAGGTGGACTTGCCTGTGCGTGGTGACACATGAAGACTCTGGGCTACACGAAGATGAGGTTTCACTCCGTCGCACGCCCCGTACAGACTGAGGGTGGTCTTCAACTTAGGCATGACAAAGGTTTCCATTGGACCCGCAAGTGGCAGCAATCCCACAGTTCTTCAGGATGGGGTGGAAGTGGGAGGCTGTGCCACTGCCGGACTCCCTGGGAGGGAAAGGCTTCATGGTGGACAGGATCAGGGCAAGACAGTCTGCCACATTTTTGTTCGGGGCACAGGCCAGAGCTGGTGTGTGGCCTGCAGAGGGGAATTAAAAAACAGGAAGGTCCGTAAAGCTCTGTAATACTGTTTTGGCTCGAAGAAGTGAGTCGGTGTGGTACTGTAGCACAGAAATGATGTATCCTGCTCACCTTCTTCATCTACAGCCATGACCGCTGCTCCTCTGCTCAGTAACACCTGTACTACAGTCGCCAGGCCTTTCCTTGCTGCAATGTGAAGAGGCCTACATGAGAAACACACACAGGTCTGATGACGTAGGTACATACTTAAAGGGAAAAGAACCACTTAAAAAAACAAACAAACAAACAAACAATTCCCATACATTCTTACCGAGGTCAGTGATATGCAAATCAATAATGTAAAATAGAAAACGTTCTTAAATAG
>JAFBJU010000438.1:12118-180055 GCA_016785305.1 Colistium nudipinnis
TATATATACACACACACACATACACACACATATATATATATATATATATATATATATATATATACACACACACATATATATACATATATATTTTTTTTTAAGTCAAAAACAAGTCACTTACATATCCATATTGGTTGATTTTCTTATACAAAAGGCCATACTATCAGTTAATCAGTAATATTTTTCAGAATGAAGCATAGTTTCCAGCACAACTCACATTTGGAGGGTGCTGTTTGTTGCATTTATCAGGGAGGAGTCGCTGATCTCTCCAAGTATCAACAGGGCACACATCTCATGACCCTGCGGAATAAAGCACAGTGAAAAAATATTTAGAATGTGCTCCAGGGATATTCCGCAAACTACCTAGAAATACTTTCTGGCGAATAAAATGCAATCAAATTTACGCTTGAAATTGAACTTGTTCATTTATTTAAATGTTTCAAAATTATACTTAAATAAGTATATATATATTTTTTTTTTAACTCAAATTTGATTACATTTTAACCTCATTTTCGACAAGGATACAAGTATATTTTGACAGGTGATCATCACATATGCAAACGATATTGTGCCCCTGCATGCATACAGTACATGCATGTGTACGTGTGTGTGACCTTGCTGCAGGCTAAGTGAAGGGCTGTGTTATTATTGACATCCACCAAGGTCAGGTCAGGCTTCGCTTTGTGCAGCAAGAATTCTGTAAATGCAGAAAATAAAATAAACACAACAAATCATGTATACTTATGTTTCTGGCATTTACTTGGCGTTTTAATTTAATGCGAGATATTCTATGTGTTGTATTTAAAGAAAACAATAGTGAGAAATGCAACAATAACAATGTATAAAAGAGGTTGTAAATATTCCTCTGTGACTTCATCTATAATATCTCTGACATAACTCTCGAGACTAAAATTTAAATGTTTATTCAGTAGCAAATACCGAAGTGAGATGGATTAGAACATATATAGTTGAGGATCTCTTGCAAGAACTTTGTGTAGCTTTATCTTCTCCTTGACCAGCATGTTGTCTTGACTGGTTTCATGTAAATAAAGACTCACAAACAGACTGACATCATGCATTTCTGTCACATACCAACAGCCATGGTCTGTCCACAGTCAGCAGCAACCATCAGAGCAGAGCACCCGCAGTGGTCCACAGCATTTACCTCTGCTCCCTGGGCCAGGACCACCTGGAGCCCAGCAACATTTCCTGAATAGGCAGCTGCATGCAGTGGAGTCCTAAAGTAACACAACAAATAGACATACACATAAAATACACCTGGAAAATCAACATCAATAAAAGTATATATTTTATTACCACAAAAAGGAATGCGTCTCAATACAGCCACCGACGTGGAATTTACAAATCTATAAACTATTTTCCTTTTTATATCAAAGGCGATGAAACTTAAGGAGGGAAATGCACATATACGCTGGATTTGGATACATACAACACGTTTTCTAATGTATGCCCGCTGCATCCGTTATGAACAGTAGGTCTTTCTTACCTTCCTTTGGCATCACTAACATTAACAATCTGAGGTCCAACAGTCTTCACTAGAAGTTCAGCAGCAACGTCATGTCCATTAACTCTGCAGGAGAAGAGTCATGACAATTTAAAAGCAACATACGAGCATTGTTTTAGTTTTTTTTTGTAGAATTGGTTTGTGAAACCAATCTATGATACAATTATGCTGATACTCACAGAGCACAGTGCAATGGTGTGAACAGGTTTCTTTCCTGGTTGCTAAAAAGTTTGCTTTCAAGTAAAATGTGTAAACATCCTTCATGTCCTACAGAAACGGAAAAGACAGGACACATGATTACAATGCCATTTCAATCTTTGTATCATTTAGGTGATGCTGTATCCCACCAAACAAGCGTTTGACAAGACATAATGCTGTGGATACGAACTAATTCAATAAACAATGGTTCTGCTTTAATAGGACATGTTCGCAAATGTATTCACCTTCATATTTAATCTGTTCGACACTGAATACAAATCATTCATTCAAAGTGCATTCGACAGGAATTCCAGCCCTGACGTCCTACCGTGGTAGGCAGCCCAGTGGGTGGGCGTGTAGCCTCTGTGGTCAAGCATAGAGTCCAGAGGGTCCGCTTTCATAGCGGCCTTCAGCAGACTTTTGAGTAGCTCAGTGTGACCGCAGGAGGCTGCGAGGTGCAGGGGGGTCCTTCCCTGAGAGTCTCTGCACAGAGCAGAGGCCCCGTGTTCCAGCAGAGCAGATACACACTCCACACTGGCCAACATGACCTAAAAAGGGAGGACACAAAATATGACATGCAAGGGGGAAAAAAAAAAAACATATCTGAAAGATGCATTCACACGCAACACAAATAGAAAAAAAATACACTTACAGCTCTGTGTAACGCGGTGAAGCCCTTTTTGTCGGCAGCGTCAACATTTGCTCCTTTCTCCAACAGGATGTGGACACAGTCAGTGTGACGTCCCAGAGCCGCCAGCATGAGAGCCGTCCTGCATAGAAACAAGAGAAGTGTGAAAGTGTGACAACATTCAATGCATTTGTTAAATATGTCAGATCAATCAATAACGTGGTCGAATAATGTTTTCACATACAGCTACATTTCAGGGTTGATAAAATATCCAGGAAAAACTATTTACACTTTGGCCAATCTGTTCCTTTAAAAGTTACGGTATAATAACCGTCTAACACACGTTGCGGAGTAAAGGCTCACATTGCGTTTGCTGTGTGGTAAAATATATTATTTTATCACAGCCAGTATAGACAAGCCACTGAAAATCCCCGCCATGTGTGTAAAGAATGTGCAAAATACTGTAAATCTGCAATCCTCAAAATGATCAGTACTGCACGTAGAAGCCGAGAGGTCACAGCTTCACGGACGAGTTACTCACTGTCCCTGTGAGTCGAGACTGTCAATGATGTCGGCACTTCGTTCACTGTTGACCAGTAAAAGCAGACAGTCCATTTGGCCCTCGGCGGCTGCACATGGGGGGTGGGGGTGGGGGTGGGGGGGAGTCAAAAGGAAAATCCACCTGCCTTTAATATGGATTGAATTGTACATTTGTGTAGAAGAAAAAACAAAACAAAACAGCATGATTTTTTTTTCTGTGATTTGTAAAAAAGAAAATGTTAACCGTGGACACACACACACACACACACACACACACACACACACACACACACACACACACACACACACACACACACACACACACACACACACACACACAGGCTGCACATGGGGGGGGGGGGGGGTACATTTGTGTAGGAAAAAAAAAAAACAGCATGATTTTTTTTCTGTGATTTGTAAAAAAAGAAAATGTTAACCGTGGACACACACACACACACCTGCGGCATGGAGAGCCGTCCACTTGCGCGTGTGCTCCTTCAGCGTGTAGGAGGCTTGATGCTTCAACAGCACCTCCACACATGGAGCGAATCCTCTCCGAGCAGCCAGGTGGAGGGCGGATCGGCCCTCAGTGTCCCGCACGTCCAGACTCACCAACGTCTCACTCAACAAACCCAGGGCCTCGCGGTGACCATAATAGGCCTGTGGTGGTGTCAAAGGCGTTAGATGTGGTCTTCATTTCACAAGAACAAGAACAACCCGTGTGCTTGTGTACACTGTGTTAACAGGGAAGTGGTGTGTGCTACTGGTACTACTCACAGCTAGGTGCAGAGGACTAACTGGAATGTTACTTTCAACCTCCTCTAGACAGTTGAAAGAAATCTCCAGGAGCTGCGAGGGAAAACAAAGAAGACTGGGTTTGGTGTGGAATTGAGGAACGCACCTCTCAATGAAAGCATTTCAATGAAAGACGGCACTGACCAGTTCCAGGTGCTGCTTGTTCCCGTAAGCTGCCGCATAGTGGACGGCACTGTAACCCTTCGCGTTCTTCACAGTCGGGTTTGCCCCATTGTCGAGCAGGAAGTCCAAACACCTGACCAGACAGGGTCAAATAAAGGAGGAGGAATCCTGCCAGGTTTGAATTCTTCTTCCACAAGTCATTTTGGTGAAATGATTATGTTTGTAATACTTGTTTTAATTAAACTTTAATTTGAACAAATACACATTTCAATGCATCGGATCCTTTCACTGCCAATTGTCCACGTTGACATAATAACCACCTCCATCAAATCAATTGTAAACACCAAATATCATAAACATTTGATGAGGAAATAATGATGGGTGATATTACACATTTCACCCATGATTTCGGTTTTAATATTCTGCTCAAAAAAGGAAATGAATATGTCAAACATAGTAATAATAGAGGCTTACAGAGAGGCCTCTTGCTCCTTCTCCACACTGTAGTCAGGCTCAGGGTTAGTTTCCCCACTAAGGAAAGGAAAAAAGACAATTATAAACCCGGTGTGTATGAGCTCAGTAACTTTCAAGACATCACTGTCAGTGGGATGTTTAATAGACTATTAAACTATGATTGCTCACTTACCCACAGAAGGTGTGTGAGGCAGCGGTGTAGTGCAGAGGGCTGCAGCCCATCAGGTCCAGCTCGTTGACCTCAGCACCGGCTCTCACCAGGGATATCATGCATTGGCTGTTTCCATTGGCTGCAGCGTAGTGCAAAGGAGATCTGCGAGGTCCAACAGGGGGAAAGCTATGATATCGGGTGACACCGAAGCACAGTTGCATTCTTAGCTCCAGCTGTTTAGCACCGTTTACCTTCCCAAATGATCCTTTATATCCAGCTCCGCCCCAGTATTTAAGATCAAGTTGAGGCAGTCCGCATTTCTGCATCGAGAAAAGAAGAAAAGAAAAAGAGTCAAGACATGAATTGAATCTTTGTATTTATGCGTGTGTGTGTTTGCACATCCACTAACCCTCCAGAGGCCGCTGCATGTAGACAGGTCCTCCCGTGGTCATCTAAGATGTTTATATCAAACCCAACTGCCGACGTTTGAGACGGCACAATGTTGTAAAACTGACCTGAACGATTGACAATGACACGTTTAGTGGAAACATTTGGAGTTGTGTTCGCTGATTAAAGCACAACACGGAGGACAATAAATTTGAGGTTGATTGGTGCAAATTCTCACCATTAGACAGTAACTTTCGACAACAGTCTGGAAATCCGTAAAGCGCCGCCAAGTGTAGTGGAAGCATCCCATGAATCCCCTGCCTTTGGAGATGATAAAAAAAAAACAAAAAAAAAACGTGTGTTTCCTGGTGTTTGTTAATGTAGTTGACAAACACAAAACAAAAGGAAAGGGACAAGGAAGCAATGGCTTTTGAAAGTGTCTGATTACTCCTGAGAACCTTACCTGGCCTTTTCAGCACCATTTGTCAGCAGAGTGCTGATCAACAACTCCTGACCAAATCTAGCAGCCATGTGAAGAGGAGCGTTTCCATAAATATCGACACAGTCGATCTCCCCACCTGTTCACAGAGGATCATGTGGTAAATGTGATTGACTCTTTTAGATGAGGACATGCGGAGATGTTTCAACTCAGAGGGCATTGCGAGGATTCAATATGGCTTTATAGAATCATTAGTCATGGGCTACATCAGGATGCTGTGTTAATATCTATTTGCAACCTACCATTTTGGATCAGAATCTGGGAGCCTGTGAAGCGTCCATGCATAGCAGCCATATGCAAGGGGCTCCTTCCTTCTTTATTCTGTTCAACAGAGAAAATGACACATTGGGGCATTCATCCTCATGATCTAAAAAGCAAATATTGGTTCAGTTGAAGGAAGACCGTATTATTTCTAATTCTGCCTCTTAAAAACAAGCTCTTTGCCTGGATGTTGACATCAGCCCCGTTGTTGATAAGCAGCTCGAGACACAGCACCCCGCTGGAGGAGGCGGCAGCCAGATGCAGCGGTGTGTTGCCATGGTAGTTGGGCTGATTGATGTTGGCGCCGCCGTTCACCAGCTCATTGGCCACGGTGTCCTGCCCCGTGTGACAGGCCATGTGGAGCGCCATGTTCCCAAAATTGTTGGGTTCATCAGTCTGAGAGGAGGCAGAGGAAAGCGTTGTTTAGCAGCTCAAAATGAACCCCATGTTTCGCTGATCAACGCTTAGAGGCATGTTTAAGAAAAGGCAAAAAGAAGTCGAGGTGTAACAAGTATTACATTTAAACTCAATTTAACCTGGAGCCACCTTCAGCTATGAAAGCAGGGATGCATTATGTGACCAGATAGCCACGGTGACATCGGCAAATAGCAGATAACACATGAATGACAATTCACCAGCATGAACAGTCACACGGGCCAATAAATGATGTGTAACTTAACCCGAGTTTTTGCGACACACCACATAACTGACCCCTGGGTAACATTTTACCTCAACCTCCAAGCTCAACAGATATTTGACCGCGTCTAAGTGCCCACTGGCAGCTGCTGCATGGAGCGGAGTGTAACCGCGTTTTTCCTTGCACGTCACATCAGCGCCGTAAGACACCAGAAGCTTCATGACCTCCACATGTCCTGAAAGAAAAGCTTAAATTGTACTAAAAGCAACAGCCACACACAACACATACCAGGTAATTTGCTCGTCTGCAGTTTAGAAACTGAAGCGCAGCAGATGTAGAGGCCAATGTAATGTTATATCAGACTTTCAAATGTCAACAGAAAACTAAAATAAGGGATAGTCAAGCCAGTATTTTATAGTTATTAAAATCCATCATATAAAAAGCTTGCCGCATTTTTTTTCCAGGAAGGAAAGGTTATTTATACTAATATTCAAAATAAAATGATATAGACCAATCAGCTGTTCAAACATGCATTCATGCAATCCAATAAAATGTAAGAAGAAAACAGATTTGAAGAGGGTGCCTGTTCATAAGCTATGTGCATTCCTTGTAAGTCCGTTTCAGTCTTTTAGACACTTGTTTTCTTTGTCTCATGCTTATATGTACTCTCAATATACGTCTTTTAAAGTCCATCTATGGCTGTTCGAGCATGTTTTCGAGAAGATCAAGATTTGTATTTGTTTAGGACTAAGTCACCCAGTATCTTGGGTGAGTGAGATCAGTTACCTTGATATGCAGCCCAATGGATTGCCTGCCTATCCTTCTTATCTTTGGCACACACAGTGGCACCTTTGCCCAGGAACAAGTTTACCATCTGCAGCAAAACAATAAGCAGAGTTCACGTCATTTCATGCCAATCTTAAACTGCAGTCCAGTGAATGGCAAGAAAGGTTTAACACACTTACACATTTATTCAAAACAGGGGTCTGGTTGCAAAAGATGAATTAATATTGCTTGAAACTTGATTAATATATAATGGCAACAACGCATTTAAAAAAATATATACAGTATATATGACAACTGCCATAAACCTAAAATAAGTTTCCCTACTCATTCTCAGTTCTTTGTAGCAGATCTATTTTCACACCCTGACTTGCCTTGAGATAATTTCGATACACCATGAAGGCCTAATTGGTTAATGATCACACTGATAGGTAAAAATAACTTCACAGTTCACCTCTCCGTGGCCGCTATGTGCTGCATGATGCAGTGGTGTCCTCCCTGATCTGTCAGTAACGTCCAAGCTGCAAACATGTGGTATGAGAGCTCCCGCACAACCTGTGGCCCAGTTTGCAGCTGCCATGTGTAAAGGCGTATGCCAGAATTTGTCTCGCGTGTTGACCTCTGCTCTGTGCGACAGTAACAGCTCCACAGCCCTCTGAGAGAAACATACACAATTGTCGGAATAAGTCATTCAACATTAGGATCTGGTGGTCAAATCCTGAGAAATGAATCTATATTTAATACCCACTATTTGAGCATTGTGGGGAAAAATATGATCATACTTCATTTCGTGAGGCAGCTGCTCGATGTAAAGGAGTCAACAATCCCTGGTCCTTCGCGTTGATATTTGCATCTGTAACACAGGGCAAAAGCATAAAACATACATAAAATAGATAATAATGTTTGGGTGAGATTTGTTCATTTCTCAACAGAAGAATACATTTTACCAGCAAATGATGTGTTCCCTAATGTGTTAAATATTTGTTCTACCTGAAGAAATAAGTATTTCCATAATGTGGACATTGCCCAAATAGGCAGCAGCATGAAGTGGTGTGCTTTGTTCTTGGTCCTGGAAGGGAAAAAACACATTAAACAGTGCAGAATGCAGCCAACTCATTTTTTAATTCACATTTACCATTTGATCATCTAAAGATTATATATTCAGATTTCAAATGTCTGAACAAGTAATGTGCTCAACTCATTTTAGACTATGGAAAACCTACATTTGTGAATTTACAATAAAGAAAACCTGTTTGCTTAAAGGCAGGAAAGCCCAACTAGGAGCCTACAGCGGAGTTTTACAGCTGAACAAGCAGAATTAACATTAGACCTAGAAGAAAACGCATGCATACCGCACAAGACACCATCATGACTGCAGACATAAGGTGAAATTACATTACCAGTGAATTGACATCTTCTTTATGGTTCAACAAGAATGTCACCTCTTCCAGGTTACGGCTGAATATAGCCTGGACCAACGGAGACTGAAAGAGAGAGATACGACAAATCAACAAGAGGATGACAAAAATATTTTGCGAGATAACATTATCAATTCATTCATTTCATTATTGTTCACCAGATAACGGAAGCACTGACGCAATAAATCACAACAACCTTCGTCAACAAACTTGTGGTAACCTGTTCATAAATCATAAATCATAAAAAATAGATAAAAGATAACTGAGAAACTGAAATGCCAATCACTTCTGCGTAACAATCTTTTCTCTGGGATTATTGTTCAAATTGTTGAGAAATTTGATGGAATCTGCTCCTGTAAAGTTGAGGACCTTGTTGCAATTTTCCCTGCAAAAGTTTTGGTGAATGTGCATGGTTTGTGCCCCTTAGGGGATGATACACAATAACTTATCACCACCTGCCCTGCAACAGACAACACAAAGCAAACGTAGCTGTGTAGCAGAACATAGTACACATTTGCATGGCTGATGTTTGTCTGTCTGATTTTGTTGGACTTTATCTAACAGGGACAACAATGGCCCAGTGAGGTGATATGGTGCAAAAGAAAATCCAAACATTTGCAAACACAAAAATAATATTCAATATTGCAGGACAGGGAATGGGTGATATTGACAAGCCTTGTAACAAACTTTGGTCGACATGTCGCCACGGTGACTAGCTAACTGTTTGCAGTCCTGTTAGTTATGTAACGTCATATTAGAGTGCACATGCTTTGTCTACTACCTGGTCCTTGATATTTCTTAGTTCCATGACTCAGTCACTCTGGAAGATCCTTCATTTAGACTGTTTAACTGGCTACATGTCCCTCTGCAGCAGACAACAGCTAGTTAGCCTAGCTTTAGCTCGGTAAGCTAGAGTGACGTACACTGTGTAACTGCTTGAATATCGCGATACCGGTCAGCTCGACGGGATTTGGCAGCTAGCGCTGCCCGAGTGCGCAGTTGATGAACATTACGGTAATCCCTAAACTAACAACTCGTGGATGCTCTTGACTTAAGGTATGATCTCAAGAATCTGAAATAGTTGTTGCAGAATAAATTCACACAAATACAGTTACCACTTTAAAGATATCTTAAATCCCATCTATATGTACTTCAACCTAAAAGTTTTTTTTTTTTAAGCCCATCTATCTCATAACGACTTTACTAAGAAATATGTCAGCACTAATACAATCCCATGTACATACAGTATGAGCTGCTTTACTGTGTTTAGGAGTAATCAAACGAATCCCTTCTACAGAACAACATTAAATATAAAGTACATATACAGTGTATGCAGTCTGCAACCATCACGACCAAGAATGAACAGGAGGTGGCAGTGGTACGCCATGTGTGGGTTCACTTTTCCTCATGCACAAATAGAGTATTTTGGTGATCGTTTCAGGATAAATTTGCATTGAAATCAGATTTATTTCTGAGCCTTTTGGACCCTTTTGCTTCTGCGTGTGCTGACTACAAAGGCTTGATTGATCTGCTGACCTGTTCCCCACCTGTATCTGATCCGTACCAGTCACCTCATCACTACACAAAGCGAACCTAATCTCAAAGCGGTTAGCAACAAAGGAGTTGTCAGATACATGTGGTGGAGTGAAGTATGCAGGATTTCCCTCTGAGATGATAAATTTGAAGGTTTAAAGCACATGAAATGAAATCTTTTCAGAACTTAATTTACATACAATACCCAAGGCAATTTATTATGTGCCATTAATCATTCTGATAAATCTCATTCGGGACCAAAGACTGATGCTCTGGGTTTAGTCAGTTTAGACAGGTCGTTCGCCTGACAAACTAAATCCAGGGAAACAATGCCCTCGCCGCTAACCAATCAGAATAGTTCAGGAACAACGCAGCTGCGCAGTAGGTTTTAGACGTACTGACACGACTTTGCCATAATTTAGCTTGAATGTGCTTCGCGTTTAGCTCAGCGATTATAGACATGCTTTCAGTTTAAAAGCAGCGAAATTCGCGGACACATCGTCTTTCGCCTGACTCTCCGTTAACGTATACAAGGTAATGGCGTTTTAATACTGTAGTGGTGTTAGATCTAAACAGATGGCTAAAATTCCATTGAAACTAGTTAGCTTGTCAGTAACAGTGCACTGCAAGTGTTGGATCTCAAGCTTTTTTTTCATTTAAAAAAAAAATAAGAATTTCAAGGTGATGACCAAGGCTGTGCTAGCTCCAATCTGTCATTTGTTCCTAGCTTGTGGATTCAGTCTAACCCACTGCACACTTTACCAGGACCAGAGGTCAAGCGTTGCTTTCTATTTTTAATTCTGATTTTGATCTTTACCTGTAAAAACGCCGTCCGGTGTGCACACCAACTGAGATCGGAAGAGTCAAGTTGTTCATTCAAATGTCGAAGCTGTAGAACAGAGCCCGGTGTGAAAACGTTTTCACGGGATACTTCATAGAGTTGGATCATTAAAGATGCCGTTATTATTATGGTCTTTATTCCGCTGTTGTAATTCCTCAGATACACAGCGCGTCTGCACAACACCCCATACACAACATGTTAAATCAACTCCCACGTAAGATGTCCGGACAGACTACTTACAGCAAGTGTAGTAGTTTTACGTCTCGTCTAAAATGGGCTAGACTCTGAGAAAGGATGTTGTGGATTATTATAATAATAATAATAACGATCTAGTAATACTGGTCCACACTGGCAGCAACTCAGCGGAGCACTGGTCGGAAGCAGAATGAGTGTTTCTGCAATAATGTCAATTTTTGCAAACCGCTTGTGAAATGAACAGCTGCCTCAAGTGCCACCTTTAAAGGCAGCCGATTGTTCATTGTGTTGATCGGAAACTGTTTTGGTGCTCAACGTGTGGCATTTGACCATTAGTTGCTGCATCTGAACACTCAGGGAATGAGTGCGACTTACTTGTTTTGCATTGGTATTGATTGGCATCGCTGCTGAGAATAACCATGATTGTTCTTGCCGATGTGTTGGACATACTTTTCTTTGAGGTCTGGCCTTACTGTGTAAGGGCTCTAATTCAACGGGTGTAACACCAGAGATCATTTTTCAGTTTGGGAGTTGTCTAAGATGTACAGTAGTGATTGTAAAATCTGTTATGTGCAGATTAGGCTCCGTATGGGAGCCGTTGGATGGGTGGCTTGGTTATTTTCTCAGATATTCTCACCACTTTCAATAGATCCACAACCTTGACTTTTGCAGCTTTGCAAATTTGGTCACATACAAATGAATCATGTTATAAGTTTATGTTCAATGAACATTGTTGTGTGGTACTTTCAAAGTAATATTTTGTGGACACAATAAAATCTAATTCTTTGGCGCTCCAACTACAACTACTGCTACTTTGAATCTGTGTTATCGACATCTGGGTGCCAGTGGAATTTGCCAAGATTGACGCTGACACACTATAAAGGACAGTTACACAACGTATTACCGGACTCCAAGTTGCACAAGGACAAGCCACTGTGTTGTTTGTAGCACAGATAAGAAGGATTGTGGGAGAATAAGAGTGTATAAAAAAAAATATGCAAAGGACTTGCTTCCATTTGGGTTGTTGTATTTAAACACAGACAATGTAGTTTTAATAAAAGCAAAACAGCACATTCTTAAAAGGTTGCTGTAGCTCTGTCACATGAATTAAGTTTGAGTAATTCTTAAAACAAGTCGTGCACACCAATATTTTTTGGGGGGATTAATAAAATAAGACGCAACTTTCATTTAGCTCGTAACCAATGTAATGTTTAAATGATAATGTTTGTAAATCATCTTCTGCTGCTGGGTAAAGTGTGGCATAGCCTCTTCATGGTAATGAATCACACCATCAGCCCCAGGAAGTGACACTGGAAACTCTGTTGACTGACTGTTGGGAAAGCTGCACTGTCTGCCGCATCAGACCAACTTTTGCCTCATATGACCAGGATCATGTGCTTTCAGGCGACCCGCACAATCTGGGTCAGGGACCGTGGCATCCACTCTGTAAATGCTGGTCTGAGGTTTTTGCATATTGAGAAGCCCGAGTTAAATAGGGTTTGGGAGAGTAAGATGAATGATGTGTGTGGTGGAAGTGAAACTCCTTTGCCCTACGTTCTTTTGTTTCCTGTTCCAGGTTTTTATTAATGTCGTCAGCTTTTACTCGCAGTTCATTTTGTCTAGTCATTTTAATGACATGAGACTTTTTTTTTTTATATGTTTGTTTTTTTTTTTTTTTTAAAGGGGAAAAGAGAGCAAAATGTCTGCACTGCTTATGTCTCGTGTTGAAGCTGCTCATTGTTGGCGTGAGAAAACCACAAAGTGTTCGGCAGCTGAATTTTTGTTGGTTTAAGACACTGAAACCTCACTCACGTAGCACGATAATTACTGTTTTGCTCTCAACGCGCATGGGTTTCAGGCTCATTCAAGTTATGTAACTGCTGTTGTCTCTCTGTAGGGGGGCTGATATCCATCCCTTGATTTCCCTGGGATCCCTCAGCTCGCCCCGATGAAGGCCGTTCAAGACGAAGAGATCCTTGAAGGTAACTGCTAAAGATAACAGAAATATAAGTAATATTTGCCATATGAACACACCTCGTATGTCCTCCAAAAGGTTTCCCTCTGGGTATTTGGTTAAGGCTTAACTTGCATACAGGATATTGTATGTTGGTTTAATAATTTTGTTGGCGTTATTTAAATGGGTGAATGCTGTTACTTCTTATAGTTGTGTACTTCACTGCTGCTTGCATGATGCTGCACGGTGTGAAGGAGGGGTAAAGGTCAGGAAGGTTATTTGTGCCAGGGGTTATATTTTTTGGGCAAGCACACGTTTGGTATGTGTGCTCTCTTGACTTCTGCCTCTGGTGGGTCATGTTTAGAAAAATGACGTCAGATAGTCGTTGACACATCTAACAAGAAAGTAGGAAGCGGACGATAAAGGCACATCAGAGTCATATAAAAGGACACACACCGTTAGAGAGCAGTGGACTTTGGGACCAGCAGTGAGTTGGAGATGAGGGGAGAACAGAATGAAAAGTCCAAACTCAGTGAGTCGTATACATATGTACATGACTTACACTTTGGGGATTTGTTTTGTGTTCAACAGTAATTACAAACCCTGTAATTACTTTTCTGTGAGATTTGAGATTTGTCTATATTCACTGACGCAATCACTTGTCGTTCATTGTGTTAAGATTTCAATGATGTGGTGCTAATTACATGTTATTCCTGAACAAGTGAATACAGGTGATTTAAAGTATTAAGGTAAATCACGAATGAAGCATTGGTGAAAATAAGTCACTTAATAACTTAACTTTAAGATGTTAAGGGGATTTTTAACAAATCACTGCTGAGAGTTTCATGACATATCAACGTAAACTCAAAGACAAAAAAAAGAGTCTCTGTCTGTTTATGGAACTTCACTTACTGAGGTGGTGGATGGAAAAACCTGGAAGCATGTCAACAGCGGGTGAAAATATGAATTTGTTGATGTGTGTGTGTGTGTTTTGTTTTTGTTTTTTTTTACAAGCTTATAATCTGTTTTGTTAATTTGGTTTTGTCAGAGGACTCTCCTGAGGAGAATGGAGTCCAGACGAACCAGTACAGCTCCATCTCTCCTCCAGCTTCACCTGTGGCCCAGGAAGAACCGTTCTCTACGTACTTTGAGGACAAGGTGCCCATTCCTGAGAGTCCTAACCAGGTACTGTAAATGACATTTAAATTACAAGCAGCAAAGTTCACCATCTTTTCCCCTTGTTAGACAAATTGTATATCTTTTCTTTTTTTTGTTGAATGTTTAATTGTTTGGAATATTGTAGAGATATGTATATTAATCTACTGTATTGATTGTTTTAATATTGTTCAAATTACAACATTGGTGAGAATAATAAAATGTTATTACAGGTATTTAATTTCCGTAAACTCTGGGCCTTCACTGGACCTGGGTTTTTGATGAGCATTGCTTACTTGGATCCAGGGAACATTGAATCTGACCTGCAGTCTGGAGCAAAAGCTGGCTTTAAGGTAATGGCCCAGTAGTTTACATTGGTGGTTATGAAAGCATAAATAAACTAGAGGCATAATACTGTGTTTTGAGTTTTGTAATCCGCACCCGGATGTTTCCCTTCTTTCTCTATAACTTTATTTTTTATCCAAAAATCATCGCCATTTCCATACCAACTTTTAGCATAAGGTCTCAAATCGACTTTGCACAGGCATCTTCTATTTGACCTTGGCAAAAAAAGGTAAAACCTTTTTGTGTTGACTTTGTCTTTCTCTCTCTCTCTCTCTCTCTCTCTCTCTCTTTTTCTCTCTCTCTCTCAGCTCCTATGGGTTCTCCTTTTAGCCACCATTATTGGGCTGCTGTTGCAGAGGTTGGCTGCACGTCTCGGGGTCGTAACAGGGATGCATCTGGCTGAAGTCTGCAACCGCCAGTATCCTACTGTGAGCATTTTTTGACTCTGATTATATATTTATCCTCTTCTTTTGGGTTGCACGATAACTGTTATTTTGCAACTGGATTTTTCGATACGAGTGCCGTTTCTTTTTTTCTTTTTTTTTCCGGATAATATGATTTGCTTGTCTCTTATTTTATCTTTAATTCTTTTCTCTCTCAGGTTCCTCGAATCCTCCTTTGGCTGATGGTTGAACTGGCAATTATAGGCTCAGACATGCAGGAAGTGATCGGCTGTGCCATCGCTCTCAACCTCCTGTCTGTGGGCAGGTAACTTCTCTATTGCTTACTCATTTAAAACTCTTAATTTTGGTCCAACAACACTTTTTGTCAAACTTAGTTTGCAACAACTTTATAGGTGCATTATGCCAATCAACGGTCTTTCCCCCACAGCTACTCAATTGTGTGTAATAGTTCCACTTTTTATCCTATTTTGTTCTGTATTGGGGATAAAATACATTCTCACCTGTGTTCCCTCCAGGATCCCACTGTGGGCAGGAGTCCTCATCACCATCACTGACACGTTTGTGTTCCTCTTTCTGGACAAATACGGTATGTGTTTCTCTCCTTCAGATAATGCAGCCGCTAGCCCCCAATCAGCGCTCCAAAGGCTGTGCATCTCAGTGTTGATATGGTTTTGAACTCTTTTTTAGGCCTGAGGAAACTTGAAGCTTTCTTTGGCTTCCTAATCACTGTAATGGCCATAAGCTTTGGTTATGAGGTACGGCTCTCTTATGTTTCAAATATCACGTCATTGTTTCTTCGACACCTCACACCGTTTTCACGGAGACATTCGTAGCCTCCTGACGATTTGTCTTTATTCTAGTACGTGCTGGTCAAGCCAAACCAAGGGGAGCTGTTGAAGGGGATGTTTTTACCCTACTGTGAAGGCTGTGGGCCTCTGCAGCTGGAGCAGGCAGTGGGGATCGTGGGCGCTGTCATCATGCCGCACAACATCTACCTGCACTCGGCGTTGGTCAAGGTAGCCTCCTTATTCCACCAGAAATGTTATTAAAAAAAATCAGGAGGTCGATTTTTTTTTTTATGTTGACTGTTTTTCCTTGTTATCCCCTCTTGTACCAGTCTCGGGACATTGATCGCAAAAATAAGAGGGAAGTAAAAGAGGCCAACAAGTACTACTTTATCGAGTCAACTATCGCCCTCTTCATCTCTTTTCTCATCAACGTCTTTGTCGTGGCGGTCTTTGCTCAGGCCTTCTACAATAAGACCAATATGGATGTGGTAGGTTTCCACTGCCCTTCACTAAATACTGTTTAAAAGTGTGTATGTGCTCTAATAATGTTAACACACACTGGATATGAAGTTGTTGCTTATTTTTGATATGTTTTTCTCTGGCGGCAGAGTGCAATGTGCAATACAACTGGCAGTCCCCACACAGATCTCTTCCCCTCTAATAATGGCACACTGGAGGTGGACATCTATAAAGGGGTATGTCTGAGCATTATTACTACAACATTAAAGCAGGCAGAGTAGAAGATTGAGTAGATGGTGTGCATTATTTACATATGCATTATTTACATATTCGAAATATCAGAGGGGTGAATAAAAAGCAACAGAATGCCCCCACCCTTTGTTACCTAGACAGGATTATGCAATGTTGATGAAGACACAGTTTCTGTGTCGTGGCTCTGTCATCTTCCTTTTTTAAGAAATGGGTTCAGGAGGAAAGTGGATAATTATAATAATTGATTTTCTGTATGTCCATTTGTTCAGGGAATCGTCTTGGGCTGTTTCTTTGGCCCTGCAGCTCTCTACATCTGGGCCATAGGGATCCTGGCAGCCGGACAGAGCTCCACTATGACGGGCACCTACTCTGGCCAGTTTGTAATGGAGGTATGAGTTCCTGTTGGTCGGAAACATAACTTTGTTTTTTTTTTCATTGCCAGGCATGTAGTAGCAGATCGAAATGCGTAGAAAGATGAGATAATCGTTTAACTTTGCAGTGTTACAGCAGCACAGGTAGTAGTAAAGAAAAAAAGACACCCAAGCAAAACAAAAAAAACATATAATTGAGTAAAAATACTAAATAAGCAAAGCAGGTTATGGACATATCCAAGATAACGAAATTTGCAGTATATATAGTTTAAAAAAACTAAGACTTTTTAAATGTGCATACACATCCTTGTAATCGTTGTGCTCTTTCCCATCTGCTTAGGGTTTTCTGAACTTAAAATGGTCTCGATTTGCGCGTGTGCTGTTGACCCGCTCCATTGCCATCGTGCCTACCCTGCTCGTAGCCATTTTCCAGGATGTTCAGCATCTGACGGGCATGAATGACTTTCTCAACGTGCTCCAAAGCATGCAGGTCAGGTCCACTCATCCATACATCTCCAAAAAAAAGTCATTTTTAACGGCTCTTACACGATCAGCTTCACACTCTTTATTGTATTGTTTCTGTCGTGTGGTACATAATCATGCAAACAATTCACCGTGACTATTCGTTCCATCCAACAGCTTCCGTTTGCTTTGATTCCAATTCTGACCTTCACCAGTCTGACATCCATAATGAATGACTTTGCAAATGGATTGTAAGTGAAATCTACATTTTAATCTTCTGTTTCTTTTCTTTGTAGTAATTTGCAAGAACTGACTTCCTCTGCTCTCTGGAGTTCATACCATTTTTCAAAGTTGTATTCTTTGAGCTATATTGTTCATTTTCAGATCAGCTACATACACAACCAAGGCATCATTTTAGTTACTTATTGCCAATCCACTTGTCGCTGTTTGTTTGCTCAGCTGCCAGATTAGTTATTTTATCAAGAACTTTTAGACCGATATTGTTCAAGTTATGAATGATGGCCCAGGGCAGTTACTTTGTAGTTGTATTAGTCATCTTTGTTATTGTTTAACGTAAGATGCAAATCATCACACTAGTGAGAAAATACAGTTCCTTGAGGTTCATTCCCTAAAATGTATTGTTAAGAAATGGTGGAATAAACCGCATGCATTTTTTGTTTAGGGTGTGGAAGATTTCCGGCGGCATCGTCATCCTGGTGGTTTGCGCAATCAACATGTACTTTGTGGTGACCTATGTGACGACGCTGAACAGCGTGCTGCTCTACGTGTTCGCTGCTCTCCTCTCCGTAGCCTATCTGTGCTTTGTAGGCTACCTGGTGAGTTACTACTTGTGGGCAGTTTCTTTGCTCTCTAAAATGTTGCTGCACAACAACGTAGTTATAGTACACCGTATGGTGTAGTGCCTTTTTTTTTTGTACTCAAAACCAAAATGGACAACATGCAAGTGCACACAAACGCTGTAATGCCTTGACCTTTCTCTTTATTTCTCACTCTGCCGTTGTCTGCAGGCTTGGCACTGTCTGGTGGCTTTGGGGGTTTCCTGCCTGGACTTTAGCAGCAGGGTAAGAAAGCGACCTGCTCTGCTCGTAGAGGAGCAGTCAGAGTACGACTCGTAGAGCTGGACAGCACAGTAACCACCAGCATTCCTCTTTCCTCTTGGAGACTCTGAGCCTTGTTAACCACCACGACTCCCCTCGAACACATAGGATCGTGAAATGTCACATGTTTATTTTGTGTTGGGCTGGGTATTTAAAATGTTGTGCTTAGAGGGCACCTAATCAAACGTATAAATACTTTGCCAGCACCAGTATATTAGATGCCAGGAGTTAATGCTTGAGCCAGGCTCTACAAAGGTATAATTTTACATTTCAATAATTGTCACAATCCTCAAAGGCAGCAACTGTATCTACCTTTGTAAATGAAACCCTGTCTTGCTACCACAGACCGCACAACTCTGTTGTTAATCAACCTAATCCGAATTTTTCATATTTCAAATTCAAACACAGCTCAGCTTCTGTTAACGTACGTGATAGCCCTGAACAGGATGATGGACGATGATCAATGAAAAGTCTAGGTTTTAACACAGATGTCGCAGGGATTTTAAACTTCAGCTAACGAGGAAGCATTCTGGTTAATGTGAATTGCATTAGTAGGCCCAATATTTGGGCCAAACTAATGCAATCTTTGTGAGAACAAGCTTGACGTTTTTCTGCTTGTGGGAGGACCAGAGCAGCACAGTGGAAACGTGCAATATAAAAAAAATACAATCCACTGTTTATTTGTGATCAAACTGCATTGAAATTGTCAAAATGGACATATTGTTCTCAAAATCAACATTTGTTAAACATTTCTGATCAGTAATGTGAAGGAAATTCTGCTATCTGCTACGATATCCACTCCAGTCTACCTCAACACCCTCCACTATCTCATCTCACCGTCTCTCTGCTGTGAACTGCTTGAATTCCCTGGATTTGTGCATTTAGTACATCAAAAACACTTCATATTTCACAGAGAGCTTTCAACAACATCATTCTAGAGAAAGTAATTTTGTTTTAATTCTAATTATGTGTACGAAAGACTGCTCAATATCCGGATTGTTGACATCCAGCCCAAATGTTTTGAAAAAACTTTCTTTATAGAGGTTGATGTTCTGAGCTGATTCGCGTCGAACTTGTCAGAGAAACTTAAGTGGCAGTTTCAGTATCATGCACAACTAACTAACTAACCTTTGTAGCGTCATTTGACTGCAGTCACAGTCTCTTTTCGTGCCTAAATAATCAGGACGCCAGCAGTTCCGGGGCTAAGCAATGTACTTAAATGAGCTTATCAGTGACTTGAAATTTAGTATGAAGGAAACTGATCATTAAAACATGTTTATTACTGTGCACGGGAGCCATTTCATTCTTTCTTGACTGACTTAGGTGCTGGTTTAAGAAAGACACATTTTCTGTAGTTTGTATTTGTATATTAATATGGGTAGAATTTCTGAAATAACAAAAAAGATCCAATATATTTAACTGTCGTGTAGAGAAAAAGCAACTCTCAGGGTTACCCTAAAAATAACATTGTAATTACTGTCGTAATTACCATGACAAAGAAGCAAGCTCAAAGATATGCAACATATTTATATAACCAGTAATAGCAATTTGGGCTCTGAGGGATTTACAATCTGTTCAATAGTAGTTGGTCAAAGTTTTGATAGTGGTGAAAATGTTACTTGATATTTTTTTCGTTGTTACAGGGAAGGCCTGTGCATAACTACATGTGCTCTCTGAAGTAATCAATCTTTTATGCTCTTTGGGATTCAAGGAATAAGTGTCCTTTTCCACTGACTGCAAATTCTTACAGCTGATAGTTGCTTTACTGTACAACCTGCTAACTATATTAGAGAGCAGCTTTAAGTTAGGGTTATACTGAAATTATGTGAGTTGGAAATAATTTAAAGTCTCAATAATGTGCTGGCTTCTAAGGTGTTTCCAACACGCAGCTTAAAATATTAAACTATTTCTCTACCATAAACTAAGGGGTCAAAGGGCAAATTTTCATATTCCAACCCTTATTTGATCAGGGTAGATATTAGACCATAGCGCTGTATGTAGTGCACATGCTCTTTTCCAGGAATTTCCAGGATTAAATGAGGAAAGTAGCACTTTGACCCAAGGTGAGCACCTTTAATTTATATATAAATAGAAACAATGAAATTGTGAACTGATTGGACCATTTTCCTCCGATCTAATCACAGTATTTATTGTTGTTTTGCTTCCATTAATATCTTCAATTACAGTGCAGTATACTGGAGTGCAGTATACTAGCAGGTGAAATCATTATGTATAGTCTCTAAGTCTACAAAAACAAAGATCAGGACAAAGTCAAATATTTTTCTGTAATAATTCAGGTTCTAAAGAATTATATGATATTGCTATAAGTAACTATCTTTAAGACTTCCCATACTATTAAAAACTCAATCTGTTCTTTTCTCTCTCTCTCTCTCTCTCTCTCTCTCTCAGATGAACATGGGCCTGTCGCGTCACACAGACATCTATTTACTGAACAACATGGACACAGATTCTGTGGTTGAGAGATAGAACCACGGACTCTGAGGAGATGTCAAGCTGTGGTGGCTGAGGGACACCGACAGAGCGTAGGACTCCAAAATCTTGGTCAGTAGTAAGAGTTCATCTTCACCTCTCGGTGCCTAACAAATTCTAAAGTGTACTTGTGCACCCACCGAAGTTGAACCAGGTTCTGTTCAGTCATGGGTGATTCCCCAACAACCTCAGCTAAAAACATGCTGCAGGTCTGCAGGTCACACAAGTGTCTGTTTCAGCCACACGTAAACACACACGTCACACTTTAGATATGCCTTTTTTTTATATACTTTTTTTTTTTTTTTTTTTCACCCAACATGACTTAAAAAAATTTACCCCAAAGACTCTAAACAATTCTGTTATGATGTGACTGTTGTAGGATTTTATTCATATAAAAATAAAAGTCAAACACCGTAGCACATTTAAATGTTTGAATGCTTTTGGTAGAACCAAGTCCTGTATTATAATTTATATTCAAATGAGATCTTTGATTCATCTTTGCTAATATTAGATGAATACATTCTTACAATTTATATCTTGAATGTGAACGTAATATGTAAATACTATATAGGTATGTGTGTGATGTCACACTTAACCTTGTCTTTTTATTATGTAAGAGAATGACAGTTTTATGTCACTCTCTTTGGGATGGATAAATATTTTTCAAAAGCATTTAGCTCTTGGAGCCTTTTCAAAACTGTTAATAAAATCTTGATTGTAAATTATTAAACTTTTAGCTAAAGCTAAAAAATTCTCGTTTTAGCGACCTTTTTTGATAAAATAATAATTAAAAAAAAAACACTGTGGCAACATACTTTAAGCCACATGATAATACTTTGATGATTTTTCAGAAATGCCAGATGATCCAGACTGATTTCTTACATTTTCATCTCAATTTAGCAAAGGTCAGGTGTTTTCAAATGTGTTTATTTATGGGTAGTTTATCATTTAATAAAGAGCTCCTTTGACTTGTAGTTTAAGTTACTGTTTAGTTTGACTGGTTTATGTGTGTGAAAAATGCTCTATTTAATACACGCTTCTACTTGCGTTTCATCATGAGCACTCCATTAACTTTTATCAGTGTAGTACCTTTCAAAAGCACTGTTACCATGAGTTACTGGACATGAAAATCAAATGTAATGAGGAAAACAGAATACATCTAAAATTAAAACACCAAACAACATCAGGATCCATCATGAAAACCTCAGAGGTATAATGGATTTGGCTGTTTAAAAAAAAAACAACACACAAATCCTTTTCCTTGACTGCACATATGACTTCTCATTACTGTGCAATTAACCTCAGTGCCTTCTGTGTTCACCAATGTGCCAAATTTATTGGATCTCCGGCAGACTGTTTATTCCCAACCATTACAGACTATAGAAACCTTTAATTGCTGCGTATGGAACACCACTCATTTATTGATGAGTGGCTTATAGTATCATTACCATTGATGCAAATTTTCTAACTTTATTAGGTATTATAATTTTATATGATGGAAAAAAATAATAATGGGTCAGAAATGATTTGGCACCGCAAATGATACTCCTGTAAATAAGAAAAGAAAATATTTGCAGTTGCTGTGTAGGTTTGCATACATGGGGATCTTTTATTATTCTAAACTATAAAATAGTTTGTTCTTTGTCAAATAGTTCTTCATTTGCAATTGGACTTAATGAAAAAGGCATTCCATTTGAACATGCACTGCTAAATTCCAATAGAGTTTCAAGCTAATATTCAGAGTTTTGCAACGGAAATGACATGTTTTTTTCAAATGTAATGACAAACGAAGTGGACCAAGGTGTAAGTTATAGCATTATAACCTATATGATAAAGAGTTGTTGAATGTTGGTTGTCTATTGATGGGATCAGAGCAGAAACGCAATTATTAACAATTATCATATCATCATTGGGGGGTCAACAATCATTGATGTGTTAGCATGTTAGCGACCGTTTTCTAGTTCCCCGTCAAAACAGATAACTAATACTGTACTGTATTGTAAATGATACGACGTGTCACCTCTGATTTAATTATTATGATACAGTAATGCAATCCCACAAAAAGATTCAGATTTTTTTTGTCTCCACTTCTGTAATGTGTTATAATTAATAATTTGTGATTAATAATAAAAGTAGATATACCTTTCATTTGCCTTTGATATTTTTATTGTTTAGTTCTTTATTAAAAAAAAGACGACAGAAATGTCTTCAAAGAAAAAATGCTACTCCACTGAGTATCCACCATAACCTCATCTTTCACGTTGACGTCTGAGTAAAAAATACTTTATAGATTAATCACTAAGGAAAATTGTCGCCCAGTTAAAATAATATCTCATTAATAAACCAGTTAAATCTACTGTCGTGCTCGAATTCTTCCGGTCGCGTGGGGGCGTTGTCTCGAGCTCAGCTACTTCCTGTCCAGCAGCTCCACTGCCTACGTCACCACATTTCACGGGAGGCAGTGTACCGTGCTGGAAAAGTTTGACGTGGGGACAGAGACAGGTAAGACCGAGAGGACCCGCCGCAGATCCGCAGAGGAGCACGGGCAGACAGTGAGCTGCAGGGAGCGGGGGACGTAGCGGGATTCCGGCCGTATGCTGGTTCATGGTGTCGGCGCGTGTGATGCTAGCGTCTGTGTTTAGGGGCAACATGAGGGAAGCGGCTCACCTGCTCGCCTCGTGCCTGGTTCTGTGTCTACTCCTGGGCCTCGGCCAGGCGGCCCGACACGGACAGGACATCAGGTGTGGAGGTATGTGTCCTCCTCGCGCGGTGACCAGTGCGCGCGCGCGCACACACACACACACACACACACACACACACACACACTGTAGTATCCAGGCCTGAGAGTGACCTCCTGCTGTCCCCTCAGCCTGCAGGGCTCTGGTTGATGAGCTGGAGTGGGCCATTTCCCAGGTAGATCCGAAGAAAATGATCCAGACCGGGTCGTTTCGGATCAACCCGGACGGAAGCCAGTCCATCAGAGAGGTGAGTGAGTGAGTGAGTGAGTGCGTGTCTGCACAGCCACGTTGTACTCCGCGTTCGACCCACTGTGCGCTGTAAACTAGCTCTACACGCACTTGGAGGTGAAGGTGGACAATCAAAGGGTGTTCTAAACGAGTTGTGTGTTTTAACCCACATAGAATATTTGTCAGTTTAGACTGTATTTAACATAGACTGATGCATAGCTGTATGTGCTCCCGCTCCATTCAGGCGATGCACTCAAAAAGATGCGCTCATCTTGTAAAATGTTTCAAAGATTCAGTAGAAAACTAAGGAACGGGAAGTATTAAGATAAGGTCCGTTGTTGTAGAATTACTCGAACTAAGATGCATCACTTTTTCTAAAAAATCTTAATCAGCATAAAATGAAATATGCATTACATAAACTAGTAAATATCCTCTAGGCTGTGTTGACACTGAGAAATCTTACGCCCTCTTTTATTAGAGGTTTTCACGATCTTTGATGCCACCAGGTTCCTCTGGCTCGCTCTGAGGGAAACCTTCTGGACCTGATGGAGAGTGTGTGCGAGAGGATGGAGGACTACGGCGAGCACACCGATTCCTCCACAAACAGGAAGTCGTATGTCAGGGTCAAATCGCGCAGCGGTGAGGCCATGGACCTGTCGGAGGCCTCGCTGGATTCAAGAGTTACATCCAGTTTAAAGTTTTCAGTGAGTTCAGTTTTATTTAAAATCATTCTGCCAAAAGACACGAATTGAATGCAATAACATGTCTTGAATTGGTAATTTCAAGTTGTGCATTCTCTAACATTACATTTTGACTCATTTCTTCAGTGTGAAACAATTGTTGAGCAGCACGAAGATGAAGTCATTGAATTCTTCGCTCATCAGACAGATAACGTTAAAGACAAACTCTGCAGCAAGAGGACAGGTTGGTTTTTCTCCATGACTAAGACATCAATACGTTGAAAAAAATCACCCAATTGCACTTTTGGCTGTGACTATATAAATGAGTTAACACCTTTTTTCTCCTGTGCTCTGCAGACCTCTGTGATCACGCTCTGAAAATGTCCCATGATGAACTTTGACATCAGCTCTTCCCGATCTCCACTCAGCTGAAAAGGAGCCACCTAGGTGCTGTAATGTTTTCACTCGTCACCGGTTTACACCATGGCAGCGTTACAAGAATCTATACAAACACACACACAAACAGCTGCTAATTATATTTAGAGTGTTTTCATCAAAACAAAGTTGAGTTTTTCCTTTCAGTTTAGTAAAACTAATGCTATTCTCTCTAATCTCTGGAATATCATTTTGATCCATTCTCATTGTGGGAAGGCCAGGAGGAATATTTGGTGTCTCTTACCGTAACTGTGTGTGTGTTGGGGGGGGGGGGGGTTTTCATGAACGGGGGGGGTCTCATGAACATTTTCTTGAAATTTCCATGTTTTATATATAAAATTTGTAATTTTTCACCATCAGTTGTGTCTTCAATTAATCAATGTATATTTGTACAACATAGAAATGAGTTTACCTTCTATGTTCATTTAAATCATAATTTAGTGTCTAAAGATCTGAAAGTAGAAGGTCCACATATACAATAACATTCTGACTACATTTTATTGAGAAGAGACAAAACATACCGTGGCCAACCTCATTGCATTATTTATATTCCGAAAAAATATATATATATATTAAGCATTATTGAGATGTGTACATTTTTTTGAACACACGCTTTTCACAGCATTTTGTTGAGGCGCTCAATTTTGTATTTACCAAAAATACATAATAAATATATACCGTATTTGCAAGAAATCACTGCAAACAATCTTACGATCATGTTGAGATTTTTTTTTTCTGGAGATAGAACATAAATATTAATTTAGATACAGAAAAAGTGTGACAAAACTATAGAGTTGGTTATACTTATTTTAACTCTCCCTACTGTCAAATCCCTACATTTTCATAACAATACATGCCAATCAGCCAACAAAAATAAACACTAGGAAAATGCTTGAGATAAATTCCATATAATGCATAGGGCTTAGGGTGGCTTTCTTCCTAACTCATTCGTGTTACGGACTCACTTTCATGCATCTCAAATGTACAATCTCCACTTGTGACCTCTGATACTGTAAAATTCTCCTCTTTTTGACCCCTTTCTGTCATTTCCACGGTAAGAACAGTGACGCCCTCCACCTCAGCTGCGCAATCCTCACTCAGAGGGAGTTCGCTTCGGCCTCCGTTCTCTAGCTCCTGCTTTTCCTCTCCCTTTGGCGCAGTCTCATCTTTTACTTCACCAAAGCGACCTCCCTCATCTGCTATGAAAGCATCACCACTCTCCGTCTCAGCGTCAGGTGATTTTTCCTCATCTCGGTCATCCTCCGCCACGATAACGGTGTCTCCAGAGCCGCGGCTGCTGGTGCTGCTGCAGGACAGTGTGTCGTCTTCGGCATGTCTACCTTGCTCGCTTTCCGCTGAAACCTCGTAACCCGAGGTCATGTCGAACACCAAATCTGGGCAGCACAGATCTTCCCCCATGCCCTCCGGACCCCACTGCTCGCTCACTTCCTCCTCTTCACTCTCAGAGTCCGGTGCCGTGTGCTTCCTTATGCGATTCACCGCATCCCACAGGGACATGGGGGGATAATGGTGCTCTCTGTGGGGCGAGTCGAAGGAGACGCCTTCCCTTTCCTCACTTGTGGGGGTAGGGAAAATGTTGGCAGGGGATTCACACGCAGACTGAGATGAAACGGGAGGGGATTCTTCACAAGGGTCCAACTGCAGAGGGGGCGGGACAGTTTCTGAGATGCCATCGTCACCCGTGACGGGGTGACGATGGGGGTCCATTTCCCGGCCGTCGGACACAGGCTCCGTGTTGGACTCGTTCGACGCATGTGGTGGAGAAGGAAGCTCAGGAAGGTCATCTACGGCTGACTGAGACGCCTCAGCGCCTGAGCCTGAAGCTTCAGCGCCTGCCGCAATATTCTTCAAAATGTCATTTTCGACCTGACTTTGACGGCCTGTAGCTTTTTCTCCGGAAATCGCTCGCTCCCCGTCGGCATCCGTTTGGGATTGCTCGTCAGTCATATAAATATGCCTTACACAGGGAAAATGTGCCTGTTGCCCTTTATCAGATTGTTGCTGCATGATTTTTGATTCTACTTGGGCTTGACTTTCAGTTGCAATGGATGTGTCCGTTTCACTTGTCTGTGTCCAATGGCCTTTGTCCCCTCCAACTTCTTTTTGTGACTGCTCTCCAGCCACATAACTCTCTTCTCCATTGGAAGCGTAGTCTTCTTTCATGCGTTCTTGCGTCACGGTCATTTCCAGAAGATCCGCTGGAGACTCATAGGATTTTTGCTGTAGTTGCTCGTCAGTCACATGACTTTCTAGAGGACAAGCGACGTCTGCGGCCTTTTCCCATTGAAGCTGTTGCTTCAAGATGTTGTCATCTGTAGGACTGCTGTCGGATCCTTTTGAATGCTGTTCGTCAGAGACGTTGCCTTCTTCCACACAAGCGGGACTGTCTGGTTGTTTATATTCAAGTTGTTGCGTGGCCTGCTTGTCCTCGGGATCCGTTAAAGTGCCGCTGATCTCATTGTTTAGGTGCTGTGACGTTGCACTCTCCTCATCCTGATCCTTAATCCCCCTCGTTGCTTCTGCCGTTTGATCGATTAAATCAAGAGGAAGAGGAGGAGGAGGAGGAGGGCTTGGGGAGTGATCTTTACGGGGAGAGGAGCTTGGGGAAGATTCGGTGGAAGCAGGGGGGATAGGAGAAGGCAGTCGGTGTGATAGTGAGTCCGGAAGAGGTGAGGTTTTGTTTTCGGCTGTATTTTCTTCCTGGCTCAGCTCAGTTTCACACCTTTCCCAAGTCGGCTCAAACAAATTGTCCTCGGCCAATTGCGTTTCCTGTAGTGTTTTGGTGTCTGTTTCAGGTTCGGAACCGGTGTCCCCTTCAGACACGCCAGCTGCTGGTCCTGTAAAATGCTCGTCATCTCTATTTTTGCCTCGATCCCCAGCGTCACCGCTCTTTTCCTCTGTTTGATCGAAGGGATTCGGAGACTCCTCGGTGTCCTCCGGGAGTTGTTCCCTTGCCTCATGACAGTTATTTGTTCCTGGAGAAGGTTCAGCCTCCCCGTCCCACTTTTCAGCGCACAGGTCGACGGACGCTGTTGCCCCCTCCGGTTGGTGCTCAGCGACGCAGTCGCGCAGAGGGATACCAAGGATTCTTTCAGCTCGCTCCTGCAAGGTTTCAGAGGTGGAAAGTGACGCCATGCAGGGGAATGAGATGTTGCCTCCTCCCTCGGGTTCATTTTTCCCTCCAAAATCTGCATCTGGTTCAGCCTCAGGCCGGACATCCATCTCCATGGGATTTGCTTCTGCATTTGGAATCCCCTCCTGATTCGGTGGACTGTTTGATTCGGGGGAAGCGCTTGGCTGGCTATCCAGTGTACTTTCTTCCGTGTGTGTTGTGGAGCCTAAATAGTGCACATGATCTTTCTTTGGTGATGGAATCAGCTCCATTTTGACGACAACGCGCGTCGTGTCGACGACCAGCAGTCCCTTACTGTCGGGTTGTGGGTCTTTCTTGATGTCTAGTCTCCTTACTTCGATGTGGATTGGACCAACTGTAGGACTCTCTTCTTGGTTGTGTGGGCCATCTGATTCTCCCTGCTCGCCGTTTGTTTTCGCGCGCGTGGAAAGACTTTCAGTTTCAGCCCTGCTCGTGAAACTCGGTTCCCTCCACAAAGGATATTTCACCGACTGCGAATTTGCATTGTTTGAAATAGTTTTTCCCGGGAAAACGACCCTGGCCTCCTTTCTCTTTGATAGATTATCTTGCAGCATCTCGCTGTCTATGCAGATGGGGGTCCGTTTGGCTTCACCGTTTCTTGCATCAGAAGTAATGGGCTGCTCGGTGAGTGTCGGTGCCGCGAAGTCAACTTCATCTGCAAACTTTTGTGTTTGATACATGTCACCGCTGTCCCTTGGAAGGTTGGAAACCTCTATAAACCCTGTGCTCTGAATGGTGGCTCCTGAGGACGGCGTTCCCGTGGTGTCAGCTATTCGGGAAACCAGACAGAATATGGTCATCCCACCTGTCCTTTTATTTAATCGGAACTTTCGACCTTCGATGACCTTTGAGAATGTCTGTTCATTTTGGGTCTTTGGGTTCGGACCTGCTTGCGCCGTTTGTGGCGGATACGACGCGCACCTGTGGGTCCGGTCTGCGTCTGCTCCTGGTTCTCTGCGCTCAAGTCCCTCCGGCGCCGCCCAGGATTTATTGCCATCTGCTTTTGGAAAATCTGTCTTCTCTCCCTGCAAATCTACAGATGCATCCTGCTTTCTAGGTATGGGCTGTGTCCAGTAGGTTTGTCCATTACCGTCCTGCTCCCAGCTGGTGTCACCGTGTTGCATCACAGGCTTGCTTTTGTGTGGGCTGTCATAGGGAGGAGGAGCTATATACCCGGGAGGTTGGCTGAACATCCTTGTTTGGTAGCCTGCCTTTTCTACAATGTCCAACATGTGGCTTGTGTCAGGGGCGGCAGCTTGCAGTGGTTGATATGGCGGCGCCTGCTGTCTGCCCCCTCTCTCCCACACTCCTGATTCTTTAATATTTGCAGATTGTGTGATTTGCTGGGGCACTGCCACCTGCGGATCCGTCCCGCTCCTGATGTCCCTCTCTGGTGCTCTGCTGCTCTCCAGCAGGCCGTGACATGCGCCTCTCAATTCCGCCTCTCTGCGCCTCCTCCTCGGAAGCGAGTGGCTATACCGAGCCGCCCAAGCCTCCAACTCCCTGTAGCTGCTGTCGCTCCTCTTGAGAGACACTTCGCTGTTGTAGCGGACAGGAGGGCTCGATGGCTCCCACCTCCTCTGCCATCCGTCCCTCGGAAATCCTCTTTCGTTTTCCCTCGCTGCTCGATGAGCCGCTGTCCACTCTCTGCCTCTGACCTCGTGAGGCCGATACTCTCCCGGGACCTGTTGCTGCGGAGCATGGCGGCTCAGAATAAAAGAGCGGGACGGAGCAGGGGCAGATAGCACCGTGTCCGTCCAGTTGGTGTGGTCCTGTAGAGCCCTTCCTGCTCTTGGTCCCGGTGCGGTCCAATAACCACACTCGCTGCCTTGATATCGCTGCTCACCATAGTAAAATGGATAATGGCTCGTCTGATGTCTGTCATGATAGCTGTGAGTTAAGTCATGGGAAAATGTGCCAATTAATTCAAAACATCAAAATATGTCATTACAGCTGATAGTTTTAATGAGCAGCAGTATCCCTTTACTTTATCTGTGTCGTATTTAAATGAGAGTGAGTAAATCTATGCAGAACAGTAGATAACAGCAACATGGAACTGTTGGGCAAATACTTCAGATACCTTTAAGTTAATCAAAGCCTACATAGTTTAAATAAGCGACATGTGCATTTTGTTGAGCAAGTACTGATATCCAAAAGTTTAGTAACAAACCTGGACGCTTCAATCAAGTATAAAGTTTATCGAACAACCGTAGGAAAAAAAAAGAGGCAACTCTGAGAACGTCTTATTTGAAACAGCTGTCATGGCACTAAACTCACGTGTGTGCTGAATATCTCCCAGGAACAGTTGCATATTTGGCATACAGAGGTGACTGTCCCTGATGCTCAGGCCAGAACTCCATCATTTGGTCTGATAAAATTAAAACATGAAAAAAAAAAAAAAAAAAAGTATAAAAGAATTTAAGAAAGTGTTATTTTTCTAACATCAAATGTACTGTTGATTAAACAAATAGATGAATACATAAAGAGAGTAAAAGATGCACATACCTTTAGCCGTCTACTTCAGATTATTGTCCTCGGTGTGCTCATGAGGTGACGAGACTAATGAAGTCAAACGGGACAAAAGGTTTAAAAGGATGCTGGTTTTCATCCCCCTCCCACTTAACACACACACTCTGGCACACTGGCACACAGACACACAGACACACACACACACACACAGTCACAAAGCCCATCGTCCTGTTACCTCGTCAACATGTAAAAATCTAAATCAGATTTTCAATGAATGATATATAAATATAACATGAATTACGCTCCAGAAAGTCAAACCTAAGCAGTTGGAACAGTAACCCCTTTTTTTTTTTACTGCAGTGGGATTTTGCTCTCATAACAAATAAACAATGTTTTACAACCTGAATTATACCTAAGTCACTGGTTTCTCAGCTGCATAAACTACATATTATCAAAACTTCAAAAGTAGAAAAACAAAAAAAATCCTTGACTTGCACAATTAGTATTTATAGTATAAATTACAGCTCTGGTTAACTAACAATGCCTTTTTCCATAACTTTATCCAAGATTAAACAATAATAAATAAACAATGCCATTGATGTGTGCATGCACTTTGCACGACACGTGCGTGGGAGGTACTGGGTGCGGTGGCGAGCCGACTCTGCATGGAGATAGGCATCTGTTGTTTTGTCGGCCTAATTGTGGCGGATGGAGAGACGGCCAGCGCACGGGTCGTCTCCCTTTCTTTGAAACTCTCCAGCGTGACAAACAGGCTTTCCTCTTCTGAACGGAAAGTCTGTACATCAGCAGAGAGCAGGAGAGAGGGGATGAAGTACGTACAGACAGCAGGCCGCAGGGAAGACAAAATGGTGATGTTGACAGAATAGTTGGTGGGCATGGGATGAACTTGTTTTAGGTTTTAACAAAAAAAGATATTAACAATCAAGTTTAGTTGCATTTCTTACGACTAGGATGGGAGACATTCAAAGACTCCACTTGTCGTGCAGCTTTTCTTAAATGTATTTCCATTATATACTGACCTATTTGGAGAAACACATCCAGAATGGTGTCTCCTGCGAAACTACACGGTGCATGAGAGTGAAAACAAAATAGACAGGTGTAGAAAAATGGAAAGCTCGAAAGCGCCAGTTAGGTGCTGGAGAAATTTTTTTTACCTATAAATAAATGTATATACTTTTGGTGATTCTGAATAGTTTTCCCAAATACAAAAATTATACTTCTGAAACATTTTGAAGACAATGTCCAAATTCATGAAATAATAATTACAAAGGACAAGTTCCATAATTCAAACATGTATTTCAAAAAACTCATCCATGATAGTACACGTGTGAAGTAGCTGTATTCATTATATCAAACATGTAAAGGTTTATATATAAAACAAGGCCACTGGTTGGTGAAGTTTCGCGATACGTTGCTCTAGTTAGTGCAGCTCCACAGGTAAACACTTTTTCACTGATCTGTTCTGAGAGATGCCCTGTAGATATTAATGTTTTGTTTGTCATCACGGTGCACGAGCGCCACATTGAATCTGCGTGGCAGGAGCTCCTCATAAAAACTTGGAGTCTCGTGCTCTTTCCGCATCTTGGACGAGAGGTAAACGGCGGCACCTTTCTTGCACAAATGACTCAGGGTCTCCACGAGCAGCAGATACGTCTCTGGGAGGTAAATGATGTCCGCACACAACACCAGATCCCAGTCGGAGGCAAAGTTCAGGTGGTCCTCGCCCCAGGAGAGGGGGACGACAGTGGGAGGCGGGGGAGAAGGCCAACCACTGGGTGGCATGTTGGCTGACACGTTGGCCCGCAGCTGTGGGATCGCCACAGGAAGGTCTGTGAGGGTCACAGCCGCACCTGGGAGGACACAACAATTTCAGATCAATGTGTTGCTGGAGAACAATATTAAGATATGCAGCACGCACGCACCCACACACACAGTCAAACAAAATGAGTTAAAGTTGACAAACCGAGACGTGCAGCCAGGATCCCGACCACTCCGGTCCCTGCTCCCAGCTCTATAACCCGCTTCCCTCCCAGCTCCACACACTGTTCCTCCAGGTACCCGCACAAGACAAGTGCCTATGTGTATACACACACACACACACAACGTTATCATTCAGCATTCACGAAAACTCAAACTTAGTTGTCTGCTCCTTTTCAAAGGGCCGCGTGATCTTACGGCTTCCCAGACCGGGGCGGCCACGCCGAGCTTGGCGCCGAACAGCTGTGTGATGTGGAGCTGCTGCCCGCAGACACTGTACACACTCTGCTCACTGAACGTCTCCGCGAACAGACACTCGTCGGCGGGGAACGGATCCTCCTCGTCCCCATCCCAGGCCATGCTTTACAGGCCGCCGATTAGAGCCGGGGTGTACACGTGCGATGTTTACGTCCACTGTTTTAGTTCCAGGTCACAGCGCAAGTGTTCACGCACGGTGCACGCACGGTGTCGACGTATGTGCTGCCACGAAGCCCGTTAAAAGCGAGTTCGTGGCACATTGACGTAAGAAAGGCGAATTGTTCTTTGGACTTGTTTTTTTTTAAGTATGTTTCCTGGGCGCCGTTTTATTCTCTCCGATAATACGGTAATGTAATCGTAAGGCTATACGACGCTTTTAATTTAGAACACTTAAGCGCACTTCCGGGTCACGCAGCCTTGTCGTGTCCCCACGTTGAGCTGTGTGACACTTCACTCAGCAGGATGACTGAAGTTTGTTCGCATTCGCAGGTCAATGGTCCAATGTTCTGATTACATGACATGTGCCTCTGTACTTCATAAACAGCTGATGTTATTTGGAGGAAACTTCAATATGATTCCTCAAATTTTAGACCTGGGGTTTATATGTGTAAACGATTACTAGGTGGGCCCCCTGCCGTCCTGAAATCAGTAATAAAGAGAGAACATATACAAATTGGTGTATATCCAGTAGTTTAAAAAATATATCAACATGAATGATCCCATGATTACTTGTGTTTGGTGTAATTTCAGAATATAGGGGAGGTGGATATTACAATTTCTTGAAATCCATGATTTTAGGGGGGGAAGAATCGACTACAAGACAGTGACATGGATCTTATTAGACTCATCATATGATTAGGAAATCACACATGTGATCAATATTGCAATTAAACACACAAACAAACACCATGTTCCAGGTTTATTTAAAGAAAAACTGCTGTCTCGACCAATTTTGTTTGCAAGAACAAAACTGAAGTGGAGTACCACTATGATATAACCATTTTTTGTACACACAACTTCACATCAATGACAAAGATGATTAAACAAGTGTTGTAGCAGACAGATATGTCAGATAAAGCTCTTCATCCTTTCGGGTTCATCAGTCTACGAGGAGATTCCAACACAGTCAACTAATGTGCGAGATGTCAAATGAGAAAAGGGAAAAAAAATATTATTTGTGTGTTTGACTACTTCACAGTATCCTCACTGGAGTGGACAACAACTGTTGGGTGTACACTTCAGATACACTCATTTACTCATTATAAAGTAATTCTGCCTGAACCCGGACCCTTCTTGAAGCCTCCATTACTTGAAGATATTAAAAATAAATAAATCAATAACTATTTTCATTACACAGATGCCAGTAGTATTAAATCCATAACAACCCCCGGGCCTCAGTATGTGCAAACTGCAAGAGTTTTTAAAAGGTAGCACTTAATGCAAGGACCATGACAAACAAAAAAACAGGTAAGTGTTTTAAAAGGAGCACTTAATGCAACGTACAGCAGGTGTGACACGGGCACGATGAAGTATCGAATGCTCACAGCTGTTCAGATCCTCCTTAGGCCAAAAGTGGAGCAACGAGGGCCTTAGTATTCTGTAGAATTATGAATGCAGGGGGTAAAGTGATTTAAAAACTAATGGTCCTCAAACCAAAGATTATTTTTGGTACTGAACGACTATTCAAATCATATCTCGCACTGCCCCAACACAAAGCTAATGATTCAATGAGCCATGTCGGGATGAGAATGATTTCGATCCACTGCATGATTCTCTATCACTAACAATCGTTCTTGTCACATCTCCCTCACAGAAAATAAATGTTTGCACTGATATTAAAGATAAGGATGCCTCTTCACACAAGAAACACTCACAATTAGTGCTTCGAGAGAGAACACTGCCCTTGCAACCCTAACACTGGCAGTCCATTTTCATACCATAAAGTTGCTTTTTAAGACACAGATATTTCAACATTGTTGGACTGTGGGGTTTGAACTTCCAATCATTAAAATGGACCACAAAACATCTCCACGTGGTAAGTGCACCTGCAAAGGGACGTGGAATTCTTTGTGGTGTGTCCTGGTGGGTATGAAAGGCAGTCAGCTTTGTTTTCAGTAAAAAAACAAGACTGGGTCCAAGTCCACACAGATACACAACATACACCCACACAGAAAACAAAAACCAGAGGAATGCATGACTAAAACTTTGTTCCGAAAAGAATAATAATTAGAACTATGACTATGACAGTGAGGATCAAAATGACCAGCATCTTCCTGTTTTTCTTCTGGTACTGCTCCGCCTTCAAAGAAAATTAAAAAAATGTCAATATATATTAACTGTCTTCAGTTTAAAGTAAAGAATACTGGACAGTTAAATGTGTATTGTGCTACAGTTTAGGAATTTAACCACATCATTTATTAGACAGAATAACTATCACATGTAAAAGTAACCATTACCTATATTTACTCTCGAATAGGGAACTGCACTGTACAACAAATTAAAATTTAAAAGTCAGAGTGACAAAGTTAAACATATGTGTACACACGAGCATTCTGTGTTTACCTTTTGTAATTGTTTCATTCCATCTTCTGTTTTAACACAAGCCATCTCCACATTGAAATCAATGCGGTCAAGAACAGTGCCCTTTAAGAGAAACGGAGAAGTTTATTAGTGCGGGTAGTTTCCATTCATTTTCATTTACATCATTTTCACTTTTACTTTGTCCATGAAAAAGTATAAATGAAATATGTATAAGATACATGCTGTACATTTCAGAACTAACTACTATTGTATCAGAATACCTGTTCAACCACCATTCCAGCTAAATCCCGGAAAATCTCATTCAGGTCTGAGATGGACTGCACTATTTGTCGGATCTCCCGTTCTCGTTCTTCCACCATTACTGTGTTCTGCTCCACCAGCATCAGCTGGTCATCTGTGAATCCCTAAAAAAAATAAGGAATAGAATAATAATAGTACTATTTGAGTAGTATTTCTCAGGCACCACATGTATGCGTAGCCTGAGAAATAAATTAAATATTTACTTTAATTCCCCCACACATTCACTGTGTATATTTTTAGGATTGTCTTGTTTGCATTTATGGTTATAAACATTTGAACAGTTTGCACAGAGGACAAATTGGAAAAGCCACTCACTTTGTCATATAGAGCTAAATCTTCATCCTCCTCCATCAAGGGTCCCGAGTCAAAAAAGTGCTTTGATCGCTCCTCACGATTCTTCATACCTGGTAGACAAAACAATAACATGATGCATGAATGGCATTAAAACTACACGAAGATGAAAAGACTGAGATAAAGCCCTGACCATAATCCAAATATGTGAGTAGAGACAAGAACCAAGATATAGGTAAACCAAAACCAGCTTCAGTGTAAGCTCTTACGTTTTAGGTAGCTGGACTGAGTGTGTCTGAAATTTAAGGACAGCTCCTGCAGACTTTGTGCCAGAGACGACACCACATTTCTTAGCAGTCTCTCCTCCTGCTCGGTACAGTGGCCACAACGTGACTGCAGCCCAGTCACAGCTCTCTGGCATCGGTGGAACATCTGCAGTGAACACAAAAATCCGTAAGCCAAGTAGAAATTAACAATATTCTACTCAAAAATTCTTTACCATTAATTGAAATGTTTAAAGGGTTCTTGAAATCAAAAGATGTGCAGTATCTCAATTACTTCACTGTAAATTAAATGTACCTGTGTAATCTCCTGGGTAGTGATTTCTATGGCGTGCTCTTCTTCACTGCTGTCATCCAGTGTGGGTCGATTCATGTGCTTGTCATGAAGTAAGGCCAGGTCCTTCATCTTCTGCCTAACCCGTGTGATTTCATATTGGATCTGAAAAGCAAAGATTTCAAAACCAAATAAAGACTTGGAAGTATGACTGGTTTCATTTTGAGATTTTTATTGTCCAAGTGCATTTTTTGTTCCCTCCATATCTATTTTCTAAAAGAAATACACAATATGTCCTCATGAATCAGCAAAAATATTATTTGGTATTGCAATTTACCTCATCGACTCCCTCTACCCATTTGGGGGGAAGTTTCTTGGTGACTCCAATAGCAGCTTCGGGGTCCAGACTAATTCCAGACACCAGGGCCATTCGATCATCAGCCAACTTTAAAGACAAACAAATAAATCAGCACATTTGACCATTTCATAAGTGTAAATTCTACCATGAAGGGGAAACGGCAGTACCTCATCAAGCTCCTAATGTGATTGTCAGAGAGCAGAGTGGTCCCATCCAAAACAGTTCAAGGAAAAGGAGAGAAAGACAGAAGTAAGAGAAAGTGAGACCTGGAAAATCAGCAGTGAAAACCAAGCAAGTGGTTTGCGTCCACTCCCACCGGCATTTTAATTAATTTAAGATAAGAATGATAAAACAGAGATGCAAAAGAAGGTTATGTTTCGTGGCTGCTTGTCTGTTAGCGTAATAACTTAAAAACTAGGTAACCAATTTCCACAAAACATTTTAGAGCGCATCTCATAAAGTGGATGGATACAGAATTGCATTGCATTGCATTACAAAATAAGGTGTTTTAAATGTTGGCTGAGGTATATAGTCATGCGCATTTTCTATTCCTTAATAGCTTGATTTGAACTACACATCTAAAGATTATTATTATTTCTGAAGCAGCTGTTGACAGGATTTTAATTCAGGTTTCTTCTCGCCTATCACACATTTCTAAAAAGCTAACCAACTGCATTCTAGCATAGAGTTGGGTGGTACGACAGTATATGCCAAGGGGGAGATTTTGCTATACCATTTATAGTGAGGTGTTCCTCCCTATACGTTTGTGTGTATTGGGCAGGGTTTCTTGGAGTGTTTGAAAGTAGGAAATGAAAAATAAATTAAGAATGCAGTTAAGGGAAGTGAAGTGAAGCACAACATTTCTCTCACTTCTGATGAGAAATATAATCTAGTGATATCTATTTAAACTGAAATAAAAAACATTTTGAGAAGTTGATCATAGGTCACAGCCACAATTCAATCAACACTATATATATATATATATATATATATATATATATATATACATACATACACATATACATATACACACACACACAGAATGAACACCACAATAAAAACTCTTGTATTTGGTAGTAAGGAGCATTATGTATATTGAAAATTAAAAAACAGGCTTCAACATAAACAAAATCATACCTAAAATAGAACTACACTATATAATATACAGTTTGTACTTAATAAACATTTATTGAGAGAAACAGCGGCGGGAAAGACAAAACATTGTATTCACTTTACTGCAATTGACTGCATGAAAAGCTGTCTGCACACCCCTCCACCTCCTCCCCCTTAGGTGAACTACTGCTGGTCAAAGGATTAATATCTAGCAGCTTCGGGCACACAGCTGCAGCTAGCTAACAGGTCTCTGTGACTGGCTACATGCAAACACACACAATAAATATCAAAACGATTCAGACCACTCACCGCAGCATTGCTACGTGTACTCAGACGGGGGTCGTATGTACTCACTTGCTCAGCCAATATTTGCCGGTTTTGGATTGCATTGTTCCGCATTAACAAGAAGGCATCGGTCAGACGCCGAGTGGCCATGACTGCCTTGCTTGATATCTAAGTTAACTCGGAGCAAAATGCGGATCAGCGGATGATTTATTAAATTTAGCTCCACGGCCACCGGGCTAATGCACCGCTAGCTTTAGCTTCGCCTGCGATGAAGGACGAGGAAAACTCGTAATTCAGCGCCTACATTGGACGGCAAACGACTGTAAGCATATTTATCTCATAAGCATATCTAATGCTTGAATTAAAAGTAGACACATGGCCGCGGGTTTCTTCCTAAAGTCTGAATTTAGCGTCAGATTGATGAACAGTACTCCGCCAAAGGAAAGCTGCGGAAGAAGGAAAACGTAAACACCTGCGTCAACAGCGTCTTCTTCTACTCATTAACTGCGACATCTGTAACCGAGGCGTATTACCGCCGCCTACAGTCAGTGACCGCCATCTACTCCATCAGGCTGCACAGTGTTGAGTGTTTTATAAAACGGATTTTACACGTTCAGTCTCCCTCTCCCTTGAAATATTACAATTAAAATAATTAAAATTCGCTTTTCTATTGTTTTGTATTGTGTTTCCTGATATCAAGTAATGTTATCATGCTTCTTACGTATTTGATATGTTGTGTCTTTGATATTTACTCAATAAACCAACTAACTAGGGATTTGGACATTATACATATGGAATATAATCTTCCAATTGGTTGAATATTACTCTACGGTGAATATATGTTCAAAATATCTGCCTTTGGTTTGAATAATGAGCTATCTATCTTTCCACCTTCGGCGTTACTGCTCTACTAGTGAGGTACAAGTATTATCATTTACTATGTGTTGTGTTCCTATGTTCTTAGGTTATTAGGCTATGACGTGTTATCTGTATATGTTCATTATGAGGCAAAACACATAATCATGTCTGTGACTTACAATAGACAATAACGTTTTTTTTATGCTGTTATTATTATGATGAAGTCTTGGCTTTGTGTTTGCTGCACTTGTAATTACTTAATAGTAGAGTAATACCTAGTGTCACTGCCACAGTAAAACAAATCGCATCCATCATCAACTTGCTCACCACGCTGGATCTGCCATTTGAAGATGTATTCCAAAAATATATATATATATATATTATTAATGCCATAATTCAATTGACGGTAGTGTTTATCTTGGCTTTTCAGGCCCGCTTGTTCGGCAGAGACAGTTCACGAATTCGTGTTAAGCGTTTCCCTCATTCAGATTTACTCATTCATTCACTCACGGTGTCTGTGGGAACTGGGGCCTGAAATCTCGCTCTGATTTTGAGGATTAAAAGCCTCAGCATTTACAGCGCGTGTGCGCGTGCAGGCGCGAGGCGGTGCCACTCACGGCGATTATGTTCGAGAGCTCCTCCTCCGCCCATTCTTGATTCCCTTATATCCGCTAACACCGCGGCGCACAATTACCCACGAGTACCAGCTGCTTCCAACCAACAGGTCAGAGCTCCGTGTGGTGGAGCTCCGCGCCTGGGACTCTTTTCACTGAGCTCCACTGAAGTGTGAGGGGAGACAGACAAGGTAAGGATCTCACCCTCCGTCCTCCTCCTGCAGATACACCTGTGCAGCACTTAAAGACAACAATAAAGAAAAGGGTCGTGCATGTCACTCACTCTGCATGGCCTCCAATTATAATCCAGTTTGATGGTTTCGCCCCTTTAATCGTAATTGTTGGTGGCTGAATTGCTTTGCAGACTCGGAATGGGACAGCATGGGGCTCATTAAGCTGATGGGATATTACATAACTTGGGGGGGTGGGGGGGGGCAGAGAGCAGAGCTGGTCATGTTTATATGTGTTTATATGTTTTTACTGCTGGTGACGGTTTCACAAGAGGCCGAAGCAAGGCATCATAGAGCTTGTTTTGATGTTACTCATGGCTCCTTCTGATTGTGGCCAGTTCGTCACTTTGATAGATTTGGTCACAAACCTTTCACCCCACGTTCTCAAAGTGCAGTAATCTGCATGGCGACATTCGCTATAAAGGCCCAGGTAACATTGGTAACGTTCGCCGCAAATCAGAAGTTTACGGGTCTTGTCTGCGATTCCTAAAAAGCACCTTAAGCCACACAAGGTGTCTATCAGCAGGGGAGTGTCTGACTTGCTAATGGTGTGTGCAGTTCAAAGAATGAAGTCGAACCAGTTCATGTGAGTCAGCACCATAACAGTGTCTGGCCTAAGACCTCATTCATATCAGACTAACCCCTTGTCCGTAGGTATTTGTGTTGGGACGCTCCCATCTCTGTGATGTCTTCCACCATCATGTCCCTTTTGTCGTCTCTTTGAACACACAGCTGATAGGCATGGCCACCCCTGATGACACAGAAGGGTCCCTGACACCTGTGGATTTCATCCAGCTGCAGCAGTACATGGAATGTAAGTCAAAGTGCTTCTCTTGATGTTATTGACAGTTATTAGACACCACTGGCATGTTAATACTGAATGTGACACAAAGTGACCAGCTGAAGACACTATCCTCTTGCCATTGTGTGCAGCCATAGAGTAAAACATACATTTTTGTGCCGATCTCTGCCGATATATGCATCCCAGAAAGCAACAGCCACTAAGTACCAGGCATAAGCACTATAAAATAGACTACTGAGACTTCTTTTTCGTGCACCATCACTACAAAACCCCTTCACAGTGTTCTCTGGGAGATCATTGATCATCAGCACAGGAAATACAAACAACAACATCATCATCATTTAAGTGCATGTTCTCTCAATAGTTTTGAGCTAATGCAGAATTTGATTGAGCTGAGGACAGGAAATCAAAAGTGGCAAGGGGCTAAAAATATGTTACCTTCCACTTACTTAGAGGCTTTGAAAGAAATTAAATACGTCTGTACGCTCTTAGTGTTGGGAGGGGGTGGGGGGTATTTGCACTGCTGGATAATGGAAAAATGATAATTACACCTGCTCCTCTCTGGCCCTGGAAAAAAACAAAGCATCACCATGTGTTACCTCTGACAGCTTTTTGAACTATCAGCAATACACTGTATTTAATATTTACTCAATGAGCTACTCTTTTTGTACTTGTACCAAGTGATGTTTCTATTACAGAGCAGCCAGATGACAGTGGGAAAGGTTGGAATGTGTTTCACGTTGTTTCTCGTCACCTGTTGTGTTTGCAGACAGCAATTTGAGGGTGAAAGATGTGATTAAGGAGTTTCACCCCGGGGGTCGACTGGCCCAGCACAGCTTCGGAGAGGTCAGTCAATGTCACAGACCAAACGCATCTTGTCTCCACATGTGGACACACTTAATTTGGCAAGTACATAAATTGCCTTTTCTCCCTATGTCCCCTCCGACACATCCTCAGTGCGTCGACGCAGGGGGTTTCAGTCTCTTTCTGAAGACATACCTAGGGGTGGAGGATTTTCCTGCAGATTTCTGCCAACGCCTGTTTCGCTATTTTCAACGCGTAGAGCAGGATGTGAACCCAAAGTGCTCACTGGCCAAAGGAGGTAAATGTCTAAGCAGGTGTTTCGATGAGGATCCCAGCTTAGTTTGCGCCTTACAACCTAAAATGTATAAAAGGTTTTACAATTTGGTAAAGGTTTCTGTGCATTTCTGTAATTTCAGATGGGGTCTTTCTTCGTGATGTGTCCTGTTACTTCTCCGTGTTGGAGGACGGACAGCCACGAGAGAAGCTTGAATGTTGTTTTTTATCAACGTCTTGTTCATTTTGAGGAATGTTTAATGTGGTGTCATGTATAAAATTAACAATTAATTTTGAAGACTGAGCAAGCGAAGACACAATGCTTGGATGACTGATTTTCTGTGTTGTGTTTCTAGTTACATTCAAACTTTATGACAAAGATGTCAACGGACTCCTGGACAGTTCTGTGAGTTTCTGATCAAATTCTCCCAAAAATCATCAGAATTCACATTCACTTAGCTCAACCACACACATTTATTGTTTGCAATCAGTCCTTCAACAATGTAAACAAAAACAATTATAATTTTATTGTTTTGTTGTAGGATCTCGGTAAGGTCGATAATTGTTTGGTCATTAATGGGTTTCGATTCCTGACTAACAGGTGTCCCAAAAACCCTTTATCTTTCCTGGCTCTGAAATGCATGTGCAAACTGAAATCGAAAATGGTGAAGCTGACCATGAATTAGAATTTGGATGTAACACAGAAAATTGTCGTCAAAGGTAACGGTAGTTAACTATATATATAGCTAGATGAATAAGGCCACACCAAAGTCCACCGTGGGTGTGTTAACTCTGTTGTGTGTCCATCAGGAAGTGGATCGTATAATCACGCAGATGATGCGTGCTGCCGATTACCTGGGATGGGACGTGACGGAGCTCCGACCAGTAGGAGACTGCTTTTATCCTCTCGTGAAAAACGGCACTATTTATTTATTTATTATTCGATCACAACACCAGTTGCCTCCAAAGTGGTTTTACTTTGGCTATGTTATAAGACGACGGCTTCAGGAGTGCATGAGCGCAACAAGTGATCGGAGGACGCGTTTATGCTCGTGCAGGTGCTGAAAGACATGATGGCAGCAATCGATGTGGATGACAGTGGGACCGTCACGCTGGAGGAATGGTTGAAGGGAGGCATGAACAATGTGCCCTTACTTGTTCTGCTTGGACTGAAGGTAAACAAGCATTGTTTTTACTGTACGTACACTCCGCACTTCATGAAGCTGAGAGGGACACAGCGCAGCCTATTCAGGGTGCTTCTATTTCCTGGGCAAGCCGTTGGTGTTTTGCTTTGACTCCTACTACTTGTCCACTCGCGCACAGATGACGGAGAAGGATGGGCAGCACATCTGGAGGATGAAGCACTTTAACAAGCCGACCTACTGCAGCGTGTGTCAGAACATGCTCCTGGGCCTCGGGAAGCAGGGACTCTGCTGCTGCAGTAAGCTGCCACCAGAGAGCAGACGTGTACCTCATAGATCGTCAGACATAACTGAAGGCCTCTGATATTTTTTCCTCTTTAGAATAAGGATATATGTCGCAGTAGAATCATGAGTTCTCGTAGCGAAAACTCTGTCTCTGGCCCAGTCACTTCTGTAACCATTCACTTCATTTTCCTCCCACAGGCTGCAAGTACACAGTGCACAGTCAGTGTGCCAACAAGAACCCCGAGGCCTGTGCTCGTACCTTTGTCAAATCCAAACAGGAGACCGGTGTAAGAAAACACAATAATGCTTTTTCACGACCAGTTCCCTCCATTTTTCGAGGTCTTTGGGTTTAAAGTTAAAATGTATTCATTTTCTGTTCACGGAAGCTCCGCCCCCTGACCGAAAAACCAAATGGCTGCGACTGTGAACACATTGACAACAGAGAACATTGGGGTTTAGTCATGCATTAGTCGGAAATAAGTGCTGTTTTTTTTTAAGTGAGGATTACAGCAGATTACAGGCAGCTCGGTACATCTGTTTAAATGTCCTAATTTTGCACAAGCGTGGACAACGATTTGTTCGCTGCCTTTTTCCTTTTTCACAATGTCATAAATGCACCACAAAAGCGAGCTGATTAAAACTGTTCAGTAGCTTTGGCACGTTTGAGCTGCCGGTGCGCTTTAAGGATATCTGGTTTGGTGATGTACATTTGCCAAGTCCATGGTTATCCAAAAAGTCCTTCATCGGCAGCCTCCTATAACCTCAGCAGCTGCTCCGGAGGAGGGTGTGGTCTGTCATGATTCGTTTAAAGTCAATAATGATGCAATTTTCCCTGCGCTCATTCAGAGCTGGATTGTTTAGTTGGAAACGCATCTCAAGACCTGCCTGGACAATAGAGGGATGGATGAAAACACACTAAAGTTCGCATTTATGGGTGTAAATATGGTGATAATGATTCATCCTGAATAACAACAAACAGGTGACATAAGTGGCATAACACCTCCGTTTTCTCCTCCTCTGTGTCTCAGCTCACAGCTCACGACTGGATCAGGGCTGACTGTCACTCCACCAAGTGTCAGGGCTGCCACAAGAAGATCAAAACTTTAGCAGGGAGGCAATGCGTGTGGTGCCAGGAGATGGTGAGGCTTGTGTCGTGGATGCATTCATTAGAAAGAAGCGTGTGTTTCTTGTGTCACTGAGTCTTGTTTCATTTGAAAGCGTCATGATGAATGCCTTATGTCCGGCTTATCCACCTGCGACTGCGGGCCCCTGAGAGATCATATACTGCCTCCGTGGGCCATATACGCTGTGTCAAAGGTAAAACACAAAGGTTAACCAACAAAAAATACCATCATTTGGCCCTGGGAAATGTATATTTGTATTATTATTATTATTATTATTATTATTATTATTATTATTATTATTATTATTATTATTATTATTATTATTATTATTATTATTATTATTATTGTGGCTTAATTATCCTTTGTTTCCTTCAGGAGGAGGACACCAGCCTGTTGAATGTGACCCCTGACGGCCAGATCCTGCAGGTCAGCTTCGATGAAATCTTCCTTCATACTCCTGTCCTTCCCAAATGTTCCCCCATGTGTTTCCGCTGCCTGGTCTCTTTTAAGCGGTCTGCTCAAACCAACCATCTGCAGAACACCGCTTGTGGGAGGAACCTCAATTGCAGAGATTCGTCATATTATCTTTCACGTTTAAAAGGACTCCGTTGGTGTACGCTGGAATATAAATCTGGAACAGAGGAAGAGTGGAAGCAGAGCTTTTCCAGATGAGTTAAACAATCCAGTTGATCGTATTCGGTGTGTCACATTTTTTCTCCAGATTGTTCCAGTTCCTGAAGCCCATCCTCTGTTGGTGTTTGTAAACCCAAAGAGCGGAGGAAATCAGGGGGAAAGGTAAGCCGCTCAAACTCTTCACACGTTCAGTTGTTGCCATTTTGATTTATATTGATTTCTACCCCTCATATAAAATGATAATAATTCTTTGACTAAGAAGATGTCTCTCTGAATTTCTTTCTGTATGTGTGTTTTGTAGAGTGCTAAGGAAGTTTCAGTACCTGCTGAACCCACGTCAAGTGTACAACCTGTCCAACGGAGGACCTGCACCAGGGTACTGGACACTTTCTCTACGGTGGGACTCACGGCGTGTCCGTTTACGTTAAATTGGACTTGTTCTTTCAGGCTGCACTTCTTCCGCAACCTGCGCAAGTACAGGATCTTGGTGTGTGGAGGAGACGGCACCGTCGGATGGCTCCTGGATGCTATAGGTACTGCGGGTCCCCCTGGGTATCAGTGAGCTCACTGAGATAACTGTCCCTGAGGCTAAACGATGACACTGTTGATTTCAGACAAAGCTGACCTCCAGGTACACCCTCCGGTAGCTGTCCTGCCTCTGGGTACTGGGAACGACCTGGCTCGCTGTCTACGCTGGGGAGGAGGTAAAACCACAAAGCCATTCACTACTAACCAAACAAGTGTGGGTATTTGTTATATTTTAATGACTTCGGCGCCATTTTCCTTCTTCTTTTTTTTATTCCATGGAAGGCTACGATGGCTCAGACCTCCGAGAGATCCTGAAAGTAATCGAAGCCAGCAAGTTGATCCCCATGGACCGCTGGAGCATCCAGGTGATACCAGACGACCCTCAAGAGGCAGGGGACCCTGTACCGTACGAGATCATCAACAACTACTTCTCTATCGGGGTGGTGAGTCACAACCTCACCAGGGAGGAATAAGGGTGCACATACCTCATATGATTGTTCAGCAATTATTTCATTCCTGAGTGACTTCTGCAAAAATGTAATTATTATTACATTTAAAATAGGATGTTATGTGTGTCCATGTGAGCAGGATGCCTCCATTGCTCATCGTTTCCACTCCATGAGAGAGAAGCACCCCAGGAGGTTCAGTAGCAGGTGAGGATTCACACTCAGTGCATGAGTGTTTTCCAGCGAATGAGAGCTGAGATAAGTGAGATGCGTTTCTTGGTGTTCTCTTCTTGTTTTACAGAATGAAGAACAAACTTTGGTATTTTGAGTTTGCCACTTCTGAGACCATATCAGCCTCTTGTAAGAAGCTGAAGGATTGTCTCACCATTGAGGTTAGAATGTCTTCTACTGGCAAGTTGTTGTTGGAACAGAAGGTTCAAGGTTCAAGGTTCAAGCATTTATTGGTCATGTGCACATTGTACAATGAAATTCTTTTTTGCCTTCCTCTCCAAACACCAAGCATTAAAAAATTATAATAATAAATTAAGAAATAGAAAAAAAGGAGTTAAATATAAAGTATAAAAAAATAAAAAAAATATACAAAAAATACGGAGAAGGTGGAAAAGTGTCCATAAGAAGTTGTGTGCCAGTGAGTTTGGGTGTGTGCTCCAAAAATGTGCAAGGGAGCAACACCAGTGCAACTAAACATCACTGGCTGTGCAGAAGAAGAGGTAGAGTCATTGGCAGTGGGGGAGGGGGACGGGTGGGTAAGGGAAAGAGTGTGAGGTGTTAAGTAGTCTGATGGCCGAGGGGTAAAAACTGTCCCTCAGCCTGGTCAGAACTGATCATCTGTAACTCGCATAACTGCTTATGCTTTGAGTCTGCCTTTTGTTGCGTTTAAACTTAACGCGCCATTATTGTCCCTCCACCAGTGCTGTGGGAAACTCCTGGACCTGAGCAACATGTCTCTGGAGGGCATAGCTGTCCTCAACATACCCAGCATGCACGGGGGCTCCAACCTCTGGGGCGAGTCCAAGAAGGCAGATGGCGTGCCCGAGCTGGGGCACAGTGAGGTTATCACTGATCCTGAACTTCTTAAATCAACCTCACAGGGTGAGGCCTGGCCATTTGGTCCATCTCTCCTCTCATAAATCCCTTTTTTTACGGCATCCAAACATTACAAACAGGCTCTGCCTGTTGACTTTCACACAGATGCCGTCAACTCTGTTGGCACTAATACTGATTACATTTTTCGTTTCATCTGTGCACGTTGCATTACTCTGCAGACATGAGCGACAAGCGCTTGGAGGTGGTGGGGCTGGAAGGCGCCATCGAGATGGGACAAATCTACACTGGAATGAAGAGTGCTGGGCGCAGATTGGCACAGACCTCTCAAATCACCATCAGGTTCTGTACATTTACCTATAGATGGACGACAAAATATTGAAAATAATGTTATTGTATTCCTCTCCCTGTGGTCCGAGTGATACAAAGTAATAATTCTCACTCTCGCGCCTCCCTCTGTGCAGGACAGTCAAAGCCCTGCCTATGCAGATTGACGGAGAGCCATGGATGCAACCTCCTTGTACTGTAAGTATTATTAACCATTCAGATCCAGTGCCTGGGTTTTCTAGATCAATTAAAGACAGTGGCAGTGCACTTTGCTACACCTTGGGCTTAGTGATGAAGTATGCCTTTTTAAACATTTATTTTTACTAAAGCACAGATAATAGCGACAAATATTCCACTGCTGTAAAGTACAATCTTTTTTTCTTTCTTTGCTTTACCGTAGATCCACATAACTCACAAGAACCAAGCCAACATGCTCATGGCTGCACCAACCAAACCATCCTCTTTCTTCAAGTCTTCGTCATAATTAGAGAAATGGTTCCACTGCACCCCATGCGTTTATTATTGTGAAAAAGATGCATGATGAGGGTTTGAAGGGTATTTCCATTGCTTATTGTGTTGCTGTGTGCATTTCAATTATCGAGTATTAATGTGTGTGTATTTAGCACTTATTCCTTTCTGAGCTATTTCAAAGTACAGACAGCTTGCACTAACCCAGCAACCACAATGACAGATCAGCACAAAAGTGCAAATGTCACAACTCAGTCTGGTTGTTGCTATTGTGTGCCAACTAACATGTAATCAATGTTTTGTGTTTGTAAAAAAAAAAAAGAGCACGTGTTTATGAATATGATATACAATATACAGTATATCATACGGTAAATGGAATATGTAGGTATAATACTTGTTTTATGTTGCAATAGCTTTTCCTGTGGTTTACAATTTTGTTGCAGTGTCTCGTTGACTTACCTTGCAATGCAGCTACGATGAACCCACTTGCATGTGTTCTTGCCTGATCGTGATTGAAAAGGAAAGCTATCACTTCGGACTGTATGATCAGTTGAGTCACGTTGTTGTTTTATGTTCACATAGCAAAATTTTACTCCTGGCCTGTGTCTACAACTTAAGAGTTAATCTGCTCAGTATCCCGAATGATCCTTCTCACTTTCTTCAAACTTAAAAAAGAAACAAGATGAGAACAGCCAAAGGTCCCCCAAGAAGGTGCAATTGTTAGTGTGTGTTGGGTTTTTATGGTTGTTGTGGAGAAGTTATGACATGAGGGGTATTCGGTGATACTTAACACAACGCTGACAAATAGAATAGATGCAACAGTGACTGTGACATGCATCGTGCGAATTGCCTGACAATGACATACCAGTATGAAATGATCTGATTTCACATTTTAAATTGCTTTAATTGTCATGTTGTTGATACTTGTTTATTCAATATTACATTTAGATGGCATGAAATGCTCCAGTCAAATGTAAAGATATTAGTTAACTATACCATGGGGAGCCCCACGGATAAATGTTAGACGAGAAATAAAACACCATGAAATGATCATATGAACAATTACTCATATGGTTATAAACAGAAGAGAAACGATGTGTATCTCAGTAAAATGTTCAATTCAATCCAATAAAGTGTTTACTTAACACCCAGCTCATTGTTATCAACTTTGATGAAGCTTCACTCCGGCACTTATCTGTGTAAAATAACACCCAAGAGAAAGTCTGGGTGCTGATACAGTATGTGTATACTCACGATGCCTTTTCCTCGAATGTAAATAAGACCGAGGGGTTTCTCTGGCTCGTCTATGTAAACAAAGTCCTTTTTTACGAAGAAACCCAACAGGTGTTTCCTGCTGGGTGACGTGATAACACACCTTTTCGTTGTAAACGTGTGTAATACTTAGATTTCCAGTCGCAAAACGTCCGCACCTCCAAACTCGGGTTATTTTTAGCCCTTTTCGTCCCGTAATAGCCCCACGTGAGCGCCGCTGAGGTTTGGCTTTATATTTAGAAACGCACAGTCCCCCGGCTCCTGCGTCAATGGAATCCCGTGCGTGCGTCACACGGAAGAACGTCTGTGCAGCACGGCGCGCCGATTGGTCCGCGCTCCGGAAAGTTCCGACGCCCCGTTTACCATCTATGGGCAGGCACCCGCCCCTTTGTCGACGCAGCCAAAATAAAACAAGAGTGTGTGAAGCCGTCTGCGTCGGTCTGGCCCAGTGTGTGTGTTTGCGAGTGTGTTTGAATGAGTGTGTGTGCTGACAACAGCTGGCTGAGGCGACATTCATTCGTTTCACTGCTTTGGAATATATGAAAAGCTTCAAAATCCGGATATTTACATGAATCAGGTACGTGAAGGTGCTCTGTCAGTGTAATGACTAATGCCATATTTATTGTAGATGCACGTCTTCATGTTTCTTTCAACTACTGCTCCTAGTGCCATTACAACAACTTCCTGGGGAATAACGTTTCATGTTTAAATATCAAAGAGCTTTACACTTTTGTGTACTTTTGTGTCAAGTTCTTTGGGTGAACAATGCTACAACTAATGCCGTCTAATGCAAATGTGCAACAACTCCTACCCTTTTTTTAAAAAGAGATTCAGAAAGGTGTTGCTCTATGCTAGACAGCATCCCCATTGACGGGGGTAGCATTTATTACAAACATGCCGAGAGTCTCTACATTGACCATAAAGTTTAATCAACACCACTGACTGACTCTTTTTTAGTCAGGTGTACTGAATACACATGTCAACTGAGTGTACTTTATTTATCATGGAAACACACGTTCTTGTTATATGATAAGTCGTTGTGACTATACGTTATCAGAGAGCGATTGTCCCACAATTTAACTCGTGAAACTGACCCATGATGGGAATAGTAATGCTGCTGCAACCGCACCATGAGTACAATGCTGACAACCTAAGGGACTGCCTTCTTGCACGTTTTAGCAGCAGTCCGGTCGCCATTCTCTTCTGCTGTATGCCTTCGTCGGCTCAATGAGTTCCATGATTCGTACATAGTTGCGATCTGAGAGGATGTATGGCTTAGAGTATATATTTAGGACGAAAAAAAAGTGTTGGACACTTGAGTAGTTTGACCTCCCCATAGGACAACCTCAATTGTAGGTATGAGGACGCCAACTTTGGTTCAGTTTTGAAGAGTTTTTGCGGGAAGGTCAGGTGTTATCGTTCAGACTTGATGCACATTTAGTACTAAAAAAAACAATGTAGGGAGGAAGTTACCACTTGTGGATACACGTCCATTCACCCAGCCATGCACGCACACAGGCGCACACACACACAAACAGGCTTTGCCACCTTACCCATTTAAGCTGGCATACAGCCCACCCTGTAATACAATCTGCAACACTCCCTGGTATGGTCCCTGTGAAAGAGGGTTGCCCTACACTGAGGGAGGTTTTCCGAGCATTAACAGCCAGTAACACAATATCTGTCAGGATCGGATTGCGGTACTGGACCACCCTCTGCATTTTTTTTAAAGAGGACTCATTGGCCCCCAGGCTAGAGAAATGGCATGTAAACGAGACAGTGATCGTTCAAGGTGTTAATGTCGGCTACTGCAGAGGAAAGATTAAAAACACTGATTCACGATCAAGGCCATATCTAATTTATTGCACATGTCTAAGCAGCCAACTCAGATCGTAATTATCCCCAGTGATTTAACTCACGTATTCTATTTTTTCTAAAATAACATCCAACAACTTTTTGCACTTCAAGATTTTTTTTGAATAATTAAGACTTTTGCTGAGATTACGTAACACATATTGTTAACCATAACAATTTAACACACAAACATTAGGGTTTACTTTCACCCGTAGTAATAATTACTCTCTGTCTCTGTCTTAGCGATGCCCTGTGTACAAGCCCAGTATGCATCCGTGCCCCATGACACCTACTTCAGCTCTGAGTTCTTGAATCCTGACCTCAGTGCCAAACTGGTGATGGACATCGGTGGCCAGAAGGACCAGCTGTCGACATCTTCGTTGCCCAGCATCAACACCTTGGTGGGAAATGGCTATGTGGGGGAGTTTGATGCGTATTCCTGCAAGATTACCACTGCTCCTCCTGCCTCTACACTTTCATTTAATCACACCATGGTAGCTGAAAACTCCGGCGCGCAGATGCAGAACCAGGCGTTTAAGCTGGATGATCTCCAGGTGTATGGCTGTTACCCAGGCTCCTTTGCCTTCAGCTGCCTCGATGAGACACTGTCGTCATGTGGCTCAGACTACTATGGCAGCCCGGTCTATGCTGCTGCTTCTCCTACAACACCTGGCTTTCAGACACAGTCACCACCTTGCTGGGATTCCCCTTTCGGCCCCTACCCCCCGGCCCCCCCTTCCTCTGTAGCCGATAAGGCCGCCATGGCTCAGCAGCTTTCCTTTTTCACCTTCAGTCCCGCACCGGAACAGCACTCACCCTTGGGACAGCATCAAGATGCTCAGTCAGGACAGGACGACCCTTTCTTCTTGTCTCACCAGCATCATGTCTCTCCCCTCCATTGCCCCCCCGTGTCCCTGGATCAGGGACCTCTGGAAAGCCCCAGGATAGTGGAAGGGGCCGTGACTTCCCCTAAAACCCCAAACCCGGGATCCGGGGAAGGCCGCTGTGCAGTTTGTGGCGACAATGCCTCCTGTCAGCACTATGGAGTCCGCACCTGTGAGGGCTGCAAAGGTTTCTTCAAGGTAAACATGACTAGCATTGTGCAGGCTCATCCTACAGTAGATTACAATCAACCAGCAATCACTGAGCAGACACTACAGTTGTTCAAGGAAATTTGGAAACAGTGGCCCTCTTACATATTAAGATTCTTGGACTCAATTCTTTAAAAAGCAGATTTTAGGGGGTCCGTAAAATAAATAAATAGTACAATATGCAAAATGAATCATATTTCATGTCATATGTTATATGTGCAGCAAAGTTAATCCTTCTCTCTCCTGTTTCACAGCGAACTGTACAGAAAAATGCAAAGTATGTGTGCCTTGCTAATAAAGACTGTCCGGTGGACAAGAGGAGGAGAAACCGCTGCCAGTTCTGCCGCTTCCAGAAATGTCTCTCTGTGGGAATGGTCAAAGAAGGTAATAGAACGACAGAGCCCCTGAAAGCGTTCAGTGGCTAGTGTATGATAATGATTTAGTGCGTGAAACCAATGCTTCGCATGACACATGACAGGTGTAACCAGAGCCGTACAGGGAAACTGATACAACAGTTGTGCAGCGAGGGCCACGTGAGAGTCACAAACGTGCACTGATCGTGCTCTTCTCCTCTCTCTCCTAGTGGTTCGCACAGACAGCCTTAAAGGTCGCCGGGGTCGCCTGCCCTCTAAACCCAAGGTCGCGGCTGACACCTCGTCTACGACCCCCAGCGTCAACATCATATCCTCTCTTGTCAGGGCACATTTCAACTCAAACCCAAACACTGGAAAGCTGGACTACTCCAAGGTAAATCAAAGCTCCTTTCTGCTGCTCAGGTTGGATCCAGGACATGAAATAAAGTTGTAGCAAACACTTTGTTGTAAATCATTAGAGTGGTACTAACCCCTTTCTTTCTCTCCCTCCTCAGTACCACGAGACAGTGGACAACCTGAAAGAGAAGGAGGATGCCGGTGACATCCAGCAGTTTTACGACCTGCTGACCGGCGCCTTGGATGTGATCAGGGAATGGGCTGAAACCATCCCAGGGTTCACAGACTTCTGCACAGAGGACCAGGAGCTGCTCCTGGAATCTGCCTTCGTTGAGCTCTTCATCCTCCGACTTGCATACAGGTCGGCTTACTCTCCCATTCAAACGAGGAAAGGTCACTTGTGATAGACTTTCAAGCCTTTCATTGTTTTCATTCACTTAGGTCAAATCCAGAGAAGAAGAAGTTGGTCTTCTGTAACGGCGTGGTGCTCCACCGACTGCAGTGTGTTCGCAGTTTCGGGGACTGGATTGACTCGATCATGGATTTCTCTCAGAGCCTGCACCGCATGAACTTGGACGTCTCCTTATTTTCCTGCCTTGCTGCTCTTGTCATCATCACTGGTGAGGGCCTTTGCTTGTCTTTCCCTTCAGTCAATTTCTCTGCATTTGAATTTTAGAGTATACATACAGTATATATATATAAAATCCTGATGTATAAAATCAGGACAGTTTTTCTTAGATAAACATCTTTTGCTCCTAGATCGCCATGGCCTCAAGGAGCCCAAACGGGTGGAGGACTTCCAGAATCATCTCATCTCCTGTTTAGGAGAACACGTGAGTGGCAATGGTGCCGAACTGACCAGGACCCAACCCAACTATCTTTCTCGTCTTCTGGGAAAACTCCCCGAACTGAGGACTCTGTGCACACAAGGCCTGCAGCGCATCTTTTACCTGAAACTGGAGGACCTGGTGCCCCCTCCACCAATTGTGGAGAAAATCTTCATGGATACTCTACCCTTCTGAAAGAAAACTAAAAAAACAAACAAGAACGAACGAACAAGAAATGGTTTTATTTGAAAAGAGAAAGATAGATACACAGGTGATGGAAAGCAGCTCATGTGAGGCACTGGACTTTACACCATCGCACTGAACTGTGTGCTGTCAGATGTGTGACATTGTCCAAGAGACCATTATTTTTCTAACATTTTTGACTATGGTACCTGTGTGAGTACACAGTACTACATATCTGAACTGGAATGGTATCAACCTTTCAGGAAACAGTTTATATATATTATATTTTTGTGTGCATTTGTAAAATGATTTTATTGCGCTTCATGTGTGAATGTTGCTATGCAGCTAAACCGACATGGCTATTTCGGTAGACGTAATGCAGTGTAACATGCTCAGAAACACACTTATTTCTTGAAAAGCATGTTTTTTAATTTTCTTTTTGAGCCCACTAAGAATCTGAGGAAGTCCTCCTTTATTTACTGATTTACTCATTTGTTTGTATCACAAACGATAGTTTTATTCACAATCGTGCTCCTGTGGAAGGTCTCGGACCAAAGTTTACTCTTATTTTGATATGATCACTTTCAAACCTTATTGCCTTAAGCCAAACAATTTGTTCTGCCATTACTCTTGTGCTGCCATTTTGCAACACCTCGTAAAGTCTGAATGCTGGCAGAGTCCCTGTTGAAACATGTGTCCATGTAATAACAAACTGTGCAACAACTGTGCTTCTTGGGATTTTCAGAACAACATTTGTTCGAAAAGAAACTTTCATTCGACATGCAAAGGGCCTTTTTTAAGGCCTCAGTTTGTGAACCACCTTAGTTGACAAATAAGAAAATATTCCAAGGTCCAAAAAAGCAAGCACCATTTGTTGCAGAGACAGACAAAATAAATAAAAAAGGCAGAATTAATATTGAACTCTCACTGATGACTATGATTTCAGGTCTGTGTCCCTTGATTTGTATCAACCAAAGAGTATCGCGCTTAAATATGCACTTCACAGAAGAGCTTTTGTCCATAAGTTAAATTTAGAGCACCGAACTTTCTTTGTATGCACTACCTGAATATACAAGGACATTTTATGTTTGACATTAACCGGTTGCTATCTACTTCATCTTTCATGTTCTGAACTTCACCTGTGTTTGTGAAAGTTCCTCTTGCGGTCTTCCACATTGTTCTGAATATTGTAATTTTTTTTTTATATGTCCTATTTTAATCTTGGAATGAACTGAAGAAATACAGAATCTTAAAAAGATCACAGTGTAAAGCAGCTACGAGCATTTCATTCGCATTTTTCAAACGATCAGAAGAATGCTTCAATCTCTTATTGTATGAGTTTTGTTTGGGACATGTGTGTGGAATTTGAAAATACAGCCAGGGCCTTTGTTAAATGTTGCAAAGGTACTCAGAGACAGAGAATATTTGATAATAAATGTTTTTAAAAATATACTAATGCTTGCCTTCATTGTAATGTTTGGAAAAAGAGTGTATTTGCATTTTATCTGTATTTTTATAATCTCCTCGGAGTATAAATATATAAGCGTACATATACTTGGTTCTGAGATTATTTCTGTTTCATGTCCATGTTTTCTTTCTCCGTCCATTAACTCTGCTGTCAGTCATTTCAGACCCGGCTCCTCCCACCTGTCACCTACTGCCATCAGTAATCAACACACCTGCTCACCCTCCTGACACAGCTGCCTCTCACTCCCGTTTACCCCAGTATAAATACCGGTCCACTTCCCTTGCTCTCTGCCGGATTGTCTTTGTGTCTGCTGCCGCGGCTTTCCAGGGAGAAATTCAGATTCTTGCCCTTTTTGTTGTGTACAGATCGGTAGATAAGAGCTTAATCTGGGTTTGGCAATTTCCCCAAAACTTGCTTCCCTCCATAGCTGATATTCATATCAGACAAATATAGAATCAGACCAGACGTGTCCTTCAAGACGAGTGAAGAAATTGTTCCGGCTCGTCAGCTGACGGCGCGCAGAAAACAAAGCTCGTCTTTGTTTAACACAGGCCCTACTGTGCCGCGGCTTGTTGCGTATTAGTGCGATGGAGTGACCGAAAGTAGTCCTTCGTCTCCTCTTCGCCGGGTCTGGGTGGATTTGTCACACATGGCGTTAACGTTGGCCGCGTCCCCAACCAGAGGAGCGCAACACCTTCGCGCTCTCCGCCGCAGCCGACTGCAGGGCTGCCTGCGTTCAGCCACTCGACACCCGATCCCACTGTACACCACAGCGTGGATCTGGATTTTGGTGTTGGCGGACAGATCGGGAAAAAAAGGGGACAAGGGGAGGAAAAGAGCAGGCAATATGAAAGCTAGCTTGCATTAAGGTGTTTATTATGTTACAAACTAGCAAGCGTGCTGCCAAAGACGGATGTAATGGGAACAGCAGAGAAGTACCGTTTTCAAAGGAGCATTTAGACGCATTGCAACAGTTTTGGGAGTTTCTTTTCAAGTAGTGTGTTTAGGTTGTAGAATAAATGCACGTAACATTGTCTGACTTCCATGCTGGTTTTCTACCTTTTTTTTGTCCTGTAACATCTTTCCTTTACCTTACGTCTACATAATGTAGGGTTAATTGCAACAACGTTCATTAACTAATGCAGAAATAGATCTGCTCACTACCTCCGCACACAAAATGCTTGAATACGTTTTCCTTTGGGAATTCTGTTGACGCATAGAGTTCTTGAACTTGTACCTGGAGGCAAGATGGCTAAAAACATATGACTTTTCCCTTGTCTATGATTTGTCACCTCTATGTTTCTCATGTCTGCACTCGCTGAGTTTCTTGACACCGCCTTTTTCCAAAAGTGGAACGTTACCATCTGGAGCTGCCATTGGCCGCTTGACGTTTGACCAGTGCCCCACCAACACTCAGCCTTCAGGAATAAAGTGTAGTCTTACACCTTGCACACTTGAGACATCTTGCTCTTGCCAGTTTGGCTTACTTGTCACAAAGATTTGCTGGCCATAAATGCTGACCTCCATTTTTTTACGTTCTACCTCTGCACCATCTGGGTATTATGAAGAAAAAGAGGGAGAACATATGAAATGTTTGTTGTGCCAACGCTTTTTCTTGTAACTCATAGCCCACAGTTAATGAAGTACTGTAATGATGTTACTTCAGGAGTATACTAAATGGTTAAACTGATCAGCAACAACATCCACAACATTGAAATGATCGTTAAAGCATCAGCGGATATACCCGTGTGTACCTAAACTCACTTTCCAATGTCAGAATGCTAAAAGACTGGTGTTTAGCAAGTAACATCTCAGTTTAATGTGTTGCTCATACAATTGATAAACAAAGCCGGACTTTCAGCTTTAGTAAAGTCATAATTCATCCAAGTATGTCTGTAAAAATCTTATTGGAAATCTATCCAATATTTGTCATGACATTCCATTCAGAACCACTCATGGGAACCTTGTGACTTGATCACCAAGGTCAGTGGGCTTCATCCTCTCAGGACGATAAAGATGTGTACAATATTTCATGGCAACAAATCTGATAGTTGTTGCATTTCAGTCTGGACCGAAGTGGTGCACAGACCGAGCACCTGACACTACCATCTGTAGAGCTGTAGAGCATGGTGCCATGGCTAAAAATAATCCAGTAAATATAATATTGTAGAATAATTGTACATGAACAGGGGACAGTATTTAACAATGTATATCGTTTTTCTGCTTTTATTTTTTAATAACCTATCTTTACTCGCTAAGCTACTCATGCCTTACTATTTGTTCTGTTTAAAACTTAATGTCCAAATGTGCAGCCAGTGTATGTGCATTGACTTTAATCTGAAACAATATCTGTGTATTTTATCATTTTAATCCAGCAATTAAGACATTTGAAACATAAAACCTTTGCATACCATGCCAAAGGTGTGTGTGTGTGTGTGCGTGCGTGTGCGTGCGTGTGCGTGCGTGTGTGTTTGTTAAAGAGAGAGTGACAGAAAGACAGAGAGCAGCTGATTTCTGAAGAGGATATTGTTCCAGCGGGAGGAAAGCTAATAGGTTTGTTTGTGAGGATGTTGCACCTGTTGTTTGTTGATGGACATAGCTGTAAATAACTTTGTGAAGCTTGTGAATGCTTTGTGTGGGCTTTCTGTCTTTCTTGCTTCGCGCTAAACTAGAACATTGTGTTGCACCCTCACCTTCACACAGATGCTCATATTCTTCTGCACACGTTCATATTATTCACAACGCAAACTGACAAAGACACACGCCTAATATTTCTCAGAGCAGCGGCAGGGTATTTAAAGGTGGAAATGGTGACCGCAGTCTCATTTTGCTCCGAAGGCAAAGTCATTTACACCCATACTGTATATCTGTGCATCAGTACCAATACATGTGTGGGTGTGTTGTTGAGTGCGGAAAACCCTCTGAGTGTATTTATAGCAGGCTATTGTCGAGCCCATAGAGACCTCTGTAATTGGATCTGGTCATGCTCACTAAGAGGGAGTCTGGTGATAAATGAGTTGGCAAACGTCATTGCTCATGCTGTCCCTGTGCACCTCACATCACCGTCTTGAGCTCTTAGTCCCTGCAGAATTAAATTCATAAGTGAATGGTGAGCCCGCTGAATTATCATTCTTAAGAATGTGAGAGGAAGGGATGACGGAAACCGGTTTGTTCTGTGGACATTTATTGCCCGTCACTGTTGTCTCCTTATGAGGGAACTCATATATGACAGTTCTAATATATAGTTTGATTTATAATCAAATAAATATGTGCATTTTTTTGTTTTAATGGGAGCACATCTATTGAATCCACATTGGCCCGTGTCATTGGAGTGTAATTTCTGCAAACATGTTTAATATACAACAAAAACACAGTTATAATTTAAACCATAAATCAAAGGCATTACATTATGTCTGTTGCTTTAAAAACTTACCTCAGATAAGACATGAACATGTTACCTGAAAAAAACGTTGTCCTGTGAGGACGACCGTGCGTGTGTGTGTGTTTGTGTGTGTGTGTGTGTGTCACAATGTTGGACACTTCTCTCTGCTCAGCCTGAGAATATGAGAATGTTACAATTATAAAACAAGATTGACAGGATGGATAGTGTTGCACTGGCAGATGACTGTTCCTGGCTGCATGCCTGGAAGTTATTCACAGTAAAGCCCCACACGCACACACACACTCAGAGAGCCCCAACACCAAATGCAAAGAGGGGGCTGGTGGACAGGGAGTGGTGTGTGTGTCTGTGTGTGTGTGGAGGGAGGGGTTCAAGGTCAGAGCAAGCATAGTGCAAACCAGCAAACACACTGGCACAGAGTTGTGGTGTAGGGTACAACATACGTATAAATAACTTGATCAGACAACAATTCTCGACCTATTTATATCTATCTATAAGTGCCGAAGATGGATGTCAACACTTTAAGTGACACAACTGTGTAATATGTAGACCCAAGATTTACAACCACTAGGAGAAGTAACATTTTGTGCAGTTTTGAACTCTTGCATGAAAAGAAGTGCTTCAGAGGCGAGAAAGCCTCACCCATGTCCTTGGATACATGAGGAGCTGTTAAAAATAGACGCTGACACACAGACTGTCCCAAAGAGTGAAGACAGCGTCTGGTGTTTCAGTATTTTGTACGACATCTTACCCATGCCCAGTGTCAGTGTCAGTGTCAACGCGGGCATCCCTTTTCTTTGCCATAGTCATGCCATGTTGATCATCCCAAGTCATGTGTTTCGAAGGGTATGTGAGAAACTCATATGACATGTGCTTAAAGGTAATGGTTAATTAAAGTAACAATTGGTATCCCTAATAAAGTAAGTGTTTAGTATTTTGGTAAATTGGGTGCGATCGAGATATATGAGACGAAGGGTTGTCTAGCATAAAGAGTAGTAGTGTTCTTATCTAGATTTACAAAATGGTGACCTATTCCTTCAATCTACAGTTTCGGTCATGAAAAGGGCCATATTACTCTGCACAATGAGTACAGTTCAGACTTGAGGGGTCTTATAACATATTTGGCCATACAACAAAATGATATTAGCAAAGTATTCAGCCATATATGGTAACAGCTAACAACAGGTATGGCAATGACACTTAGTTTTCTTTGATAAGAGTTGACCTGACAAAGACACGACTCAAACAGATAAAGGCTTCGTCTCATAGACAGCGTTACATAATCACTCTTAAGCGGAGGCAGCTGGCAACCACCCTAACATCACGAGGTGGTGGCTGTGAACTCAGCTTTCAGGGGATGACCCCCGGGGGCGAAAGCTGCTGCTCCTCCTCAGTGGACGGGTGGCATGAAAGGCACTGTGCAACCCATAGGACCCTGCAGCCTTAATGTTGGTCTATTTTTTTTATCCACGCTGAAAGCCAACACTGAAAGCCCAGAATGACACGTGCACATCTAAACGTATACATAAGTCAACACACACACACACACACACAGGCACACACACAAACACACATCCCCACACACACACAAACAATACTAAACATGACTAAACATTTTCATGAATATCTCCATTTATGGTGGCTCTAACGCCACACACTTGGCTCCTACTGAACACAGAATGTATCATTTAACCTAAACAATAACATCATACGAGGTGTTTATGGTTTCTTTTTGGTGATTTATCCAATTGCCCCTTGGTGCTTTTCCCAATGTTACACTGCTGAGTCCTACTACCAGACCAATTCAAATCTCAACGGAAGACTGTGACTTTTACTTGGAAGGCAGCGTTGTTTAGCAGGAAGTTTTATTTTGGCGGGGTTTACCTGTGTTCGACGTAAGTGGGGTTTTTTTTTCGTGGTGGACGGAGTCGCGTCATCGTTTAAAAATGTCCGGTTCTGTCAGGTGGAGGCTCACACGTTGTCCGCCTCGGACTGTATCGTGTACTCCCCCCTCAGTGTCGCAATGATTCAACAATGTAAGTAAACGTAATTTTTTATCTAGGATTCATAGAAAAAGATTGAAATAAAATTGAAACTAAGCGAAATACGTAAAAGTGTGACTGTTGTGTAACCAATATAGTTCAGCAGTTAAAGGGTCAAACAAAAAAGGATGTGAATCAGCATATAACATGAACAAACCTTTGACAGTAGGCGAAAAGGACAAGATAGGAGATGAACACATCTCCCTTTACTAAGGCAGCTTCGATTTGATGGCTGTATGGAGACATGGAGTCATTTTGTGTTTCCGTTTGAAAACGTTTGGCTTTTTAATTGCGAACTCACACACTGTGCTTTGTGCTGTTACACTAAAACTATGACCTGGCTCAGTGCCCTTTTATAAAATATTTACTGGTCCAAATGTTGTTGTTCCTTGTTATAACAATGAGGTTTCACTTCTCTTATTTATCAACAGCTACTTCCTTATCTTCAGCACGTAACAGTGACACATGGGTACAGCATAATTTCCATGAGTTCAACAGGGGAAAAAAACCTTATCAGGGCTGTGGTTGGTAAAGCGTCATCTGAAGAACAGACTACACTGTCACAAATGTGTTGTGGTCTGTGCTCGGCAAGCGGATTGAAACCTTGATTTAAGTGTCTGATTCCTTGACAATAACAGGAAGTCTGTTTAATATGGAGGACACTCCACAAGGAGGAACCTCGCTTTTGTAAGGGGTGACCGGGGGTCCTGAATTGTGGCAACGGAGCATGCAGACGGGCCTAGGAAGGGTAGGTAGATCTACATTGAGGTTGATGTTGCAGTGCAGTAAAAGTGAGGATTCATAATGATGTTTAGCCTGCCTTTGTTTAGCCTGTTTTGGTCATGTAGGCTATTTGTTTGCTCTGGAAAAGATTTCTTCAGATGCACACTGTATGGAAAACGTGTAAAGCTCAGGTCAAGCGACACAATGTTGCTTTTTGTTGTGTGTTCTGCACGTGCCGTGTTTCCCACTGTAGGTAGAAGAAAATCCCTTTTGCATAGTTTTCTGTTTGTATGTCGATATCTAGCAATATAAAGTCTCCCACCGAAATATGTTTAGTAAAGGTGGTAGGCAATCTGGACTTTATTAGTTAATCACTCACAAGAAACCGCTGAGAAGACAACAAAACCAGCACAATTGCATAATACGAGAAACAAAGAAATAAGGAAGCAAGAGAAACAAAAAATGCATTCCTGATTCATCTCATCTGCCCTGTATATAATAATAATAATATATGCTGGTGATAATGACTGTGTGACTGGGTGGTAAATAAAAATTAACCATCATATACTTTCGAAATAAAAACACCTGATTTTGTACCGTCACGTCGGCGAGGTCAACATTTGTGCATTTGTTCTCGAAGGTGAACTATGATGACAATTGACCTATGGCTAAGCCCCGCCCCTAAACACAGACAAGCCAATCACAGTAAGAATCAGCTTCACGGTAGGCTCAAACATTCTGACTTAGATGTCCATAGGCAAGCCACTGTGATTGTACTTGATCTAGAGGTATAGAGTTGGAGAATCGGAGAAATGGTGAAACAATGTGTGAGCCATTGCATGATGTTATGCTGTTTACTAGTTGCGGCTCCCTGAGCTGGTGAGATGGAGGAGGCGTACCATGAACTGCACCAGCAGTTCCTTCGCCTGAGGTCACTCTGTCTGAGACAGGCCGCTCTGTTGCATCAACTCACATCAGCCCTGCAGAAACAGCAAGGTCCGTGTAAACCCTTCTTCCGATGTTCACAAACGCGAGACTCATTCACACACATGAAACATGTTTTTTTTTTTTTGCAGGTGCAACTGTTCCTAATGGAGAGCTGAGTGACCCCATGTCCATCCCCATCCAGTGTAGCCGAGAAATCCCCAAGCATTTTAATCAAAGGCCTCTACCAACGATGGCTGCGGCGCCCAATCCCTTTGAGCGAAACTTGGGGACATTGTCTGACCTCCTCGCCGAAGACTTGTCCAAGCTCTACGTGGATTTTCATCGGAGGGGAAATGAGGATGTAAAGTCGGGGCAGAAGGTTGCACCCCTGTCAACTGTGGACTCCTCCATGTGGCGAGGAGCCTCGAGCAATGAATGCAAAAAGCCGGGGCAAGCGGCTCATCCCGCCAGAGACAGGACTTGGCACGCGGCGAGGGTAGGTGTGATCAGCTGACTGAAAATCCCAAATGTGACCATGGGTTCTCAAATCTGTGCTCGGGATTGTTCCGTGTTGTCCCTCGCAAACTCCATGTATTCCGTGTGTGTATCAGATGCCTTCGTCAGACAGTCCCCGGCTCATTGACTTCCTGAGCCAGTCGGACGAGTTGCTGATGTCAGACGTGGCGCTGCAGTCACACGTTTGTGACTTCTGCCAGGCGGTTTTCCCTGGAGACACAACCACCAAAGGAGAGTACATACGACATCTGAACACCCACTTCACCTAGACAGAGCTAGACAATTTTCTAATTTTCTGATGAGGTACAAATGTACGTTTTATCAGATGAACTTTTTTCTTGGAATTTTTTTTTTTTTATCTTCTTTTTAAGATTTGAATGGGCATAAGATTTGGCTGACGCTAAACTTTTCCCTTATATGAATACTGTGGGCAAAGCTTGTTTTTTAGCATTATTTATTATTATGTTATTTTGTTTTCGAGATGATTAGACATCTTTATATCATGAACAGCCGGTGTCCTGCTTTTTGTATGTTGCATTGGAACATTAAAACCAATCGGCTGTCTGCTGCTCATCTCTGTGGTAGGAAGAAAGAGCCTTGGCTAAGAATAGACGAAGACATTTAAGCCCCTAATTAATGGTGCTGACAGCTGATGGATGATGGTGTCTCCCTTCATCTCTTGCCTCATGTTGCTCTCATAATCACAATAAAGAAATTATCAGTTGGAATATAATTACTCGTGTATAATCGTAACGCTCAAAGCAATGTTTACATAAACATCGCATGGCATCAGAGCTGTATATACCCCCTGGAAATCATGCATTTGTGTAAAAATAATATTTCCCATTTTATTCTGGACCTGAGGCAGTGGTGCTGTCTCTACAAACCAGGGCTCATAATAGCGATGCTTGATTTTAATCTTAAATATGCCAACACATTGTATATTGGACCTTTATGATTGTGCTACACATAAAGTAACAGCAAAAATGCATTTGTCTTAAAGCTGATTCCTTTCAGGTTATCTGAGACTTAGTCTAAAAATCGGGCTCGGAAGTGTATGTGTGTGTGTGTGTGTGTGTGAGTGAGCCCCAGTGACATCACTAGTGCAGTCAGTGAGTCATAAGGATTGATGCAAAGCATCGGTTCAACAAACAGGAGGAGAGCAGAGCTGTTGCTGGCTGTGTGACGCAGTTCGCACAGCCCATTCCAACAGAAATGTCTTGGTGAAATCAGTATAACACTGGATTTAAGCAATAAAATAACATTTATTGAGATGTAACAAAATAAATAATCTGTTTCCAACATAATAAACTGAGGTTACTGCTGCTCAGGTGACAGGCAGGTGAGACTGGTTCACAGCAAGTTACCTCACGGACATACTCTGTGATTAAAGGTAAAAAAAAATCTTAACATTTGTATTAATTATCAACATGTACCTTGTCGTTATATGAAGTTTGAACATATTTCAGTTATTCCATATTAGGGCCAGGAGTTGGAAAATAAATGACCGGAACTGCACCATGGAGTACCATGATAAACGTCTACCCATTTTTCCTTTTTTACCTACCTTTTTTTTTACAGTTTACAAAGTTAAATGAAAAAACTAATTCAAGTCTCACCCTGTTAATATCTAAGACTAAAGAAATCATCCCAAATACACACCGCTACAGCCCACAGGTTTCCGCTACAGCAAAAAATGAAGTTGCATCAAAAATCTACACTTATCGCCACATTTATTTGAAATGCTGTGGTAACTGTTTTGAAGAAAATCCCTAAACCTTGCAATGTAGTTGTAATCAAAAGGCTGTACAATGGCACAACTTGAGCTGAGCCCAAAGCTGCAAAGTCAAGTCAAAGCACTGGCCCTGCTGAAATGTTGAGATGACACTGAACCCTGCTGCACTGCAAATCTGGAACTTGACTTAGTTGTAAAAAAAAGATGAAGAAAAAGAAATATGACTAAACAAATAATATAACAAATATTTTTTCACCATGGAAATCAATAAAATGTTTTAAGCATTATCTTTAAAAAAAAATGCCATTTTAACCATGTATCCTTAAATATTGTAAAGCCTGTGAGGGTCATGTGAAGCTGTAACGGACAGATAGCCTCTGAATCTTTCAACCTGTCACAAAGGCAGAGTTTTTCGAATCGGACTAAAGCAGAAAATCGTTTGGTTTCGAGCGTGATCTCAATATTGTCAGATTGTAACTTGCTGACACTGCAAATTCCTTCTATGCACCTACATTTTGACACAGATCGGCTACTTTTAGGAGAGTCCATTTCCAAAGTTGCAGTGCCCCCTGCTGCGTCGAGCCCTTTTCACCTGAAATTGGGAGCTTGAGCACAACAGGCTGTTTTTTCATAAAACATATCAGGTTTTCCCTTATAGAATCCATTTCATCAGTTCAAATCTGCCGCGCATGTCGCCTGTGTATTTGAAAAAGACGCCACAGCATGTCTTCCCCTATGTATTTACTGAATACAAAGCCAATTGACCTTGAATATCAGCATTCAGAAGTCACTGTATATCTATGGTAATATCGGACATTTCCTGTAGAGATTTTGTAGTGAGTGAGTGATTTCTCAACACATGGGCTTGGGCTGTCAGTGGGGAAACCTGCTCAGTCAGAGGAGAGTTCAGTAGCAGGCCCGAGCACCAGTTCCCTGATACCCTCGGAGCATTTTCATTTCCCTCGATGGCTAGTGTTGTCTTTGGTGATGCAGGGGCTGTTGTTCCTGCACGCCGGTAATGAGCTCCGCCTCTCCACTTTAACGTCATGGTCTGTGAGGAGATATAAAGTTTCAAAAAAAAAGTTCAGGAGAGTTTCTTAGAGGACAGATGGAACGCATGCAAAGGAAAATTTGGACTGACCCCTTCAAATGCATTGAATAAATTCACCTGAAACGGATTTTTTTTTTTAAATTGGTTTGTGTGTCAGACAATATTTTCTTTGTCGACAACTAACAAAATAATATTTCATTACTTTTTTTTCTGATTTGGAAACTTCCATTTTCCGTGAGTTTTATCACAATGCAGTAATGTAAATGTGTGAATATGATATGAACACAATGATTTAATCATTTAAGATGATTTAAAAGCACATAGTCACAATAACATACAGGTAAAAATGAAAGCGGTTGGATTCAATGGATTCTGTGTTCTGTATTGAAAGTTAACGTGATGCATGAGCCGGGATACGCTCATGAGATAAATCGACAACAGACAATGATCGAAAAATATGACTTTGGAAGGAACTAGAAAAAAAAGTTCTGATAAATGAGAACGAGAGAGAGACAGAAGTAAGAAACTTGAGACACAAGGCAACGTGGGGGAGATCGACGTCAGAGATTAAACATATGTGAGTTTTTTTGGTTATTTCCGCAGTGTTTTTGGTAGAGGGAGAAGATGGATAAAAAAGACTGTGCCATTTCCCTGCCCACAGGTTTTATTTTTGTACTCTGTCGCTTGGTGAGTCAATGCAACGCCCCTCCAATTACCTCCCACTCCTTCGCCCCCACGCCCCATCCATCCCGCCCTTCTGCCCACGCACCTAACACACTCTGACGTCAGTCGTTGCTCCGAGGGGAGGGGGGGGGGGGGGGGGGGGGGGGGGGTCCGATTCTGCCGCCCACAGAGTACTTCCTACCCCCCCCCTCCTCTCCCCCACCCCCTCATGTCTTTGCTGGCTTCCTTCTCATTGCTTCATCTCAGCGACCGGCTTTCACAGCCCAGATCGTCTAACTTTCCCAGATCACTCGCTTTTTTTTTCTTTTTCTCCCTTTCTTGTGAGAAGCTGTGATGCGTAAGAAAAACACTTCAGTAAGAGGGTATTAAAGACACTTCTCTAACAGTGTAACACCCCCCCCCCCTTCTCTAACTACCACCCTCTCTTGCCTCCTTCTCTCACTCTTTTCCTCTCTACATATCACTCTCCACCTCCTTCTGTTTCCCCTTCTAACCCCTATCCTCTCTAATTTACAGTCTGGTGAAGTTCAGCTGTGCATGGTGGGAGGCGTCACCTCGGAGAGAATGTGACTCACTGGGGTTCAAGCTGTAGAGCCATCAAATATTCATTGTTGGGAGAGGTTACGGAGTCTGACATTTTCAATTCAACCAATATCAAACCCTTCTTATTTACTTCTCCCACCATTTCCAAAATGTGGTGAAACGTGGTGCATTGCTCGACCAAAGTTGGATGAAAGGATTGATGCCATTCTCAGGTCTATGTGGTAGATATGAAGCTATCACTAGTGGTCCGGCGTTTTGGCTGTAAGGGTAACGAATAGGAGCAGGAGAAAAACAGGCTGGCTCTGTTTGACGGTAACGAAAAGCGCCTGCCAGTACGTCGAAAGGTTGATCATTAACATGTCCTCTCTTGTTCCAGTCGTTCAAACGCCAAAGCAAACACCAGCCTGGCTGTTCCCTCCCCTTCCAATCATCATGCAGCGTTAAACTCAAAGCTTCCCAGGGGCGGGTTTTTACACGAGAGTGGTATCAATGATATCGCCTGGCTCTCTCTCTCTGCCACAAGAATCATTAAGCCCGCACAAAGAAGAAGAGAAAACGCACCAAAAACAGACGAATATTCTACGTCCACCGTTCAGCACGTAGTGCGGTTACGTCATCTTTCCAAAAGTCACCTGTGATGCGAGCTCCTTCTGACCCTAGGCTGAGCTTGCCGGCCCGATCATGCGACACCATCCGAGCCAATCGCAGCCCTTCGTCCATTAGTGTTTGCTGTATGAGATGGCGACTCCAGTTGGCGGGGTTGGACGCGTCGGTGTGAGGACGGGGGGAAGGGGACTGGTTGCACTGGGAGCCGATGTCTAACGGGACAGACAGAGTTTGGTGTAAATGCTGTCCTCCGACACTCATTCTAACCCTAAACCTAGAAACAGGAGGACTGTCTGGAGTAGAAAGTAGAAATCATCTCAGCACAAATATGGTCATGTACATATATCGACATATATGTTTGAGGTCTTTACCGTGCGATACACTGTCGGGGCTTTCTGCAGATAAGCTGTCATCATCTCCCCTCTGGGTCAGGCCCTCCTGGCCCTCCACTCCAAACAGTGATGACACACTCTCCGGCACAATTACCTAAAGCACATCACCGTCAATTCCGTGCCAGTGAACCACTTCGTACGGCTGAGCAGTGACCCCGCCTCTGGGCACCGCTTATCCAAAGGGCCACACGTTAGAATCGTATATAAATGTTGTGATTGCGCGACTGACTGTTGCTGAATATATGGTTGACTGGGTCGCTGCTCGGATGACTCACCTCGTGTCTCCCTCTCTTCTGTGACACCACACTGCTCTCGTCTGAATTGGACCTGCAGGACAGAAACATTCGGCTCATTCTTGACCTTCCTGCATGCGTTCAGGAGGACCCCTGAGGTGTGACATCGGCGTTCAGAGGGAACTCATGGACCAAATATTTGAGAGTGCTCTTGCGTTAAAAAAAAAACAGAAAGTCACTTTTACTCATTCACGGGTTACTATTGAACCGATAACTCCTCGCTTACCTCGCGTGCTTTAGTGTGGAGGTGTAGGCACATTTTCTCGCCACTTGCCGTGCCAAAGAAAAGAGCTCCACGCGTCGCAGCAAAAGGGCATTGTCGCGCATACAGAACTGGGCCGCAGCTTCATTGATGATCAGCTGGGGAGGAAAATCACAAAGTCAAGATGGGATGGACACTGTGAGCAAGCCATCAAAACACAAATCTCACCTTTGTTTCCAATGTTTTGCCCGATTTGAGCTCCCGCTTGAGTTTACAAAGTAAAGTTTTTTTTTCCCCCAGGTTGTTGCAGGTATAAATTGTGATGCGACACTTTTCAAACACTTCACCTCAGCTCTTGTCTCGTGCTGGTCATTACCTCATGATGTGTGAGCTGCTTGCCTTCTCTCCTCTTGGAGTCGAAGCGTCCATAGATGAGGCTGTACTTCCGGATCTCCTCTTCCTTGTTCACGTCCTGGGACGCCATTTTGAAGATGTGTCCCACAGTCTTTGCCATCTTTTTATTCATCCTCAGCAGGGTCTTCACCTCCGCTGGATCCGACCTGGGCAGGGTCCGGAGCAGCCTGTCCACGCTCTCCACCACTGCCCGGGCCGTTTCCCCGTCCAGCTGTCCCCCAGGCCAGGCTGACAGGGCCGAAGACGCAGAGGGACTCGGGGACGTGGAGGGACCAGGCGAACACGTGGACAGCATGGGTGGACTGGGCGGCTCCTCCTCCAATCCAGACGAAGACGGAAAAGTGCAGCTTCCGTCTGGCTCCGGGCTCAGCCAGTGGGGGTCCATGGGTGACAGTTTTTCCCTGTAGTGAGAGTCTGGTGGCTGTGGGGAGGCCTGAGAGCAAGGGCTTCTGGGACTTCCGCTGTGCATTGGAGTAAGACATGCCCGATCCTCCCTCTCGCACGGTGACCCCGGCTGCCCGTTGCTCACAGACTTCCTGGGCCCGCCCGCTGCTCCACTTGTGCCCGTTCCGTCCACTTTGAACAGCGGAATGCCCCCGAGTGGGACGTTGGCGGCAGGCTGGTTGAAGAGGGCAGGGTTCGCCGCCCAGTCTCGGAGGGCCTTCTGCAGCCTACGCACATGCAGTGGCTTGGTGGCCATGCCAACTAGCGCCATGATCTCCAGAAACTCCTCCTCTGCTGCCTCACAGAGCTGCTGCACGTCGTCGCCACCCTGCTGGATGAAGGTTTCATAATAGGCCAGCAGGTTGGCCCTCTGCAGCACCCGATAGAGCTGCAGCTCTCCGAGTGTGCGTGGCAGAGACATGGCACACGGCACTGGAAAGTTTGGGCAGGGGACAGGAAAGAAGCAGCACCTGTTATTTGTCTGGATGAAGGACTTGCCATGTTGGCAGCCTGCTTTCAAATGTCTTATAGCTCAACGTGAGATGTATACACAAAAAGATCAAATGTGTATTCATAATTTGGAGCAGAGTAGCACCCTTCTCATAGACCACAGAATGTGTTCCCGTTTTTAGACAAGTTTCTTATTGAAGAAAAAGATCTGAAATATGTATGCGCAACGAGATCCGAGTATAAACCTCTCTCACCTTTTCCGGGGCAGCCTGATGTGCGGAGAGGAGACCGGCGCGATCACGCAGAGGTGCCTCTTCAACCAGCGAAGTCACCAGTCGCTCAAAATATCTGAGACACATAAAGAAAATAGAAACTACTGCTACTTGATCGGTCGCGCACCGCCTCGCTACATTTGGACAGCACACAGCAGAGAAGAAAGACGGGGACTGTTCGTTCCAGATGTTCACGCGCTGCTCAGAGACGCCGTTTCGGGTTCCTCACCTATTGCTGCGAGCGTCCCCTGCTCAGATTGGCGTAGTAAATCCCCGTTGCGTATCGTGGCTCGTCTGAAATCACTGGCAGAGAATCCTCCTCCGGCGCAGCGTATTGGTTGCTGGTTGCCTTTTTTTTTTTTTTTTTTTTTTTTTGTTCGCAGTCTGTGTGGGCTGGAGAATGACGGGGGCGGACTGCAGCACGCCATCTGACCGAAAAAGAGCCTTCCTCTCCCGGTAGAGAGGCGGCTTTTTAAATTGGACATGTGGGTGGTGGTGGTGGTGGTGGGGGCTTGAAATCAACCCTGTGCGTCTTCGGGGCTTGAAATTAACCCTGTGCGTCTTCGAGATCAGCCCATTATGTAGGAGGTTTTCGGGGGGGAGGGGGGGGGGGGGTTCCCGGGGATGTGCCGTGCCAAAGACCCCCTTAAACGAGACAATAAGTCAGCGCACCGACACAATATGCTTGTTGAACAGATGTGACAAAAGAAGAATGTACTTTCAACGTTGGAGGTGGTACATTTTTCTCACAGTCCTGGCGAAACTCCAGCAATGCTGCCATTCTTCTTCTTTGAAAAACTGTGAAGGTCAGCTAACACGAATATTGAAAAATAACCGATAGTATCGATTATGATTTTCATCAAAAGTTTGTTTATGCTCATGTACATCCAGCATCGGCTTCTACAAACGTCTCATTGCTTTTGTCTATTGCTCATCATTAAACGTTTTGTTGCACTGCTGCAATCCTCAAATAACATCACTGCTCAATGAACTTTTAATTCATATATATCTCAAATCATATTATTTTGAGTGGACAGATACCTTTATTTATTGCCTTGTGGTCAATGCCCATGTTGTTTATGTAGTGATTAGGGTTAATATTACTTATTCATATTATTTACTAAAGTAAAATAAAATAAGATGTTTTGGGTGTGGGCCTGAATACATTAACAATATATTTGGTAAATGTAAGATCCGATGATTTCAGAGCTTGTCTCAAACTAGGAATTAAAAGTTGGCTTAAGGTGGGTGTCCACATACTTTTGGTCGGGCAGCTTATAATGTGCTGGGTACTGAGGCACATTGAGGGGATCCTGTTAAATTTAAAGAAAAGGGCATGGATGGATTACTGAATAGGTCAATAGGTATTTTTCCCTTTTAGGTGGGTTAAGAACCATTGTTTGTCACTATAATTTCATAATCTGTTCATGTAAATGGTAAAATGTGATCGTACCTCAAGTAAGTTGTTGAAATGCATATTGAGACTGGCTTTATCAAAGACAATGTATACATAAACATAATTATTATTAAAAGCTGAAATGTTAGGTATCACCCAAAGGGTGGCAGTAGTGTCTACTTGTTGTTATGTGAAGGCCAGTAATGAGCGAAGAAGAGGAAGGAGGCGGAAGAAATTGGAAAAGTAACCGCAGAAGAAGAAGTGGCTATTAAAAAAAAAAAAAAAAACACATCACGGACACTTGGCTGTCTGTTCACAAACAAGGTTACACAGTTATCTGTCAGGTATATATGACATCGAGTTTGTTTGAATGCAATAGGCAGTTATACGGTGACTAATTCCTGAGCTCGCCTGGGGTCCTAGACACGTCTTTCTACACGTCAGACCCACAGGAAAGGACAGTCGTAAATATTCGCTCGTCCGTCTCGTCAGACTGGTGTTTGCTAACAGCTAGCTGCTCGGTTGACAGCTTCTACTCGCGGGTGTTGTCGTTTTGCTGCCGTGTTGTCGTTTTAACTTCGTCTGCGGCCATATTTAGTCGTAATATTGGCTGCCTAGAAAGCCAGAGGCTAATTTTAGCCCTCGTAGCGCCTGTCTGTCGCTCATCTGGCCGACTGCCTCCTCGCATGCTAAAAGCCTGGCTACCTGCTAACATTAGCCGCCTGCTAAACATCTGCTGCTGCTGCTGTCGTGAGAGGCAACTAAACACGAAGTTTGTCGGACAGGTGTCACCATTTAGTGCTGTGTCAATTTTCAATCTTATATCTGCTCTGAGGAGTCAGGCAGTTTTTGCTGGAGCTCGTTTTGAATAAGCAAACAACAGACTTCATCTTCATTCATCTTACTCTATCACTCAAAAATATTGTCAAATAAGGTCGTGCACACGACATGTAATGTTGAAATTTGAAGAGGAGCCTTCATGTTACTCAGGTAATATTTAGTTGTAGTTGCAGCAGTAGCATAAAACTTTTAGCCACCTCTAAAATCCTGTTTAATTTACCTCATGGTAAAAACAAAATGTTTTTCTCGATTACATGGTTTTTAAGGGGTGTTTGCATTAACAAATATCCCCGGGCTGTAGCTAATAATCAGAACGGATTAATTATGTTCTTTTATTTATATATATATATATGATTGTATACATAGAAATAAATATTTCCCTAAGCCTAGTGTGAGATCACCAGCTGTCCAGGATACTTCACTGTTTTGCATAGTCATTTTCCTAAGTTATAGATAATATTTTAATAAAGTTAAAGTCAACTAAAAAAATGTAGGTTAAATGGTTGTTTGTGTAATTTAATATTATGATGTGACTTGTCTTTTCTTCCTCTGGCATTTTCCATTGTGGTCTAAAATTAGCAAATGTATTCAAAGAGCAGTGTTAACCAGCATTACTAGTATGATCCACTGCTCTTTAAAAAAGGAAAATAGAAATCCCTGTAAAATGATGTAATATGATATAAATGACTGCTGATTCATATCTTGTTCTGTTCCTATTTCAGGAAGGGGCCTGATGCATGATGTGAGCTGTGTGGCGTGTGAAAGCCTTTTGACATCTGGAAGTGGCTTCTAATATGCTGGACCCGAGACTGCTTCTGAGGAGCCCCCAGTCTCGCTCTTTCATGAGAGTCTGGGGAAATGTTGCCACTAATTATGGATCTAGGATGTCATCATCCATGAGTTTGCAATTTCACAGTGCTTCAATCGAACAATCAGCAAACAAGCTGTAAGGATCATGGAGAGGGAAGCAGCTGAGAAGGAGATGGATGTCCTTACAGACCCTGGTGATGAGATCCCTGATGGAGATTCCACTTTTGTGGCCGAATCTAGTCAGTATGAGGTCAGAGAGGCTGATGATGACTGCGAGCAGGGGGACAGACCAGCCTCTCTCCAATCTCAGGACACCCCAGACCCACCCACCCTACAAGACTTAGGAATTGGTGAAGCAGAGAATTGTGAATCTACAGAGGCCAAAGAGGAAAGTGAGCAGGTGTCTTATGAGTTTGAGCATGACAGTGTTGCAGATCATGAGGACTCGCAGTTTCTAAGTCAGGAAGAGGACGAAATTGTCAAGGAGCAGGACATGAATGGAGAGTCTGGTTGGAGGAACCTGGGAAGTGGGCGGAGGTGCAAACTAAAGAGAAGTGGTTCTTTTTCAGAGCAGAGTAATCAAAGTGCTTTTGCTTCAGTTCAAAAAAGCAATGTTATGTCCAGTGGTGGTCGGCACAAGCAGACCCGCAGACGTAACCACCACCATCAGCAGAACCGGGGCCGCAGGCGGACAGGCAACCAGCTCGTCTCAGCTTTCAAGGAGATGCTGTCGGAGTCCATCAGCTTCTGGTGCATCTCCTGTGTCCATATGATGATTGAGATTATTGTCACATTGACTCACAATTGCGGAGTCGGGGTGGAGACTGGAGGGCTGAAACTATACAATTTGGGCCAGCAGCTCCTTTTAAAGATCACAGATGTACATGGAATGAAGGCGGATGCTGATCGGTTTCTGAAATGGACGAAATGCAAAGGAGTAGAAGTTGTGGATAAAATTGTTCGGTCGGTGAAGTGGGTCAAGACGGCTGCCTTATCTTGTTTCAGACTTTTCTGTGCTTTGGTTATTCTCGGCTCCCAGTGGGCAAAGGGTGTGGCGGTCAGGCTTGGTGGAGAGCGTGGAAAACGCTACCTGACAGCTCTTCAGGAGTCAAGGTTTTGGAAGCGGGTCGTGTCTCTGCTGGAGAGGGTTCAGATGCGGTTCAGGAGAGCTGGCCACTCACCACCGTCCACACCCGAGTCACCTGGCAGAGCAGGAAGGGGCCAGTCGGGACAGGAGCTGGACAGGCTGCTGGCCTTGGCTGAGATACCAGAGAATGAACTCGACCCATTTACAGTGCTCGGTGTGGAGGTGCACGCAACTGAGGCTGAGCTGAAGAAGGCCTATAGGCAGCTGGCTGTCCAGGTGTGTGTGTTAAGTGACCATTTACTGAGTGTCAAGTAAAGTGTATTTAATATATTACCATCGAGAATTATTACGAATAAACTGCATCCCAGGCTGTAATTTTCTCCTTTTTCCTCTGTCTTTTCTCTTTCAGGTCCATCCAGACAAGAATAAACACCCACGAGCTGGAGAGGCGTTCAAAGTACTCAGGGCTGCCTGGGATATTGTCAGTAACCCAGAGACACGACGAGAGTACGAGTTGTAAGTATGCAGAAAAAGTGGTTATCGTAGGAGAAAGGCAAAAAAAAAAATGTATGCAGTGCAGATGTCCAGCAGTTGATATCTCCTCGAAAATCATTCATTTATGGGCACTGAACTCTCAATATTTGTCTTCCAACAACATAGTGTGTCCCTGCATTTTTGCTTGAAATAGGGATAGTAAATCCATAGGCCTGTTATTTGGTGCAGCACCGACCAGTCTGTTTCATTCCCGCACAGGAAACGCATGGCAGCAACTGAGCTCTCGAAGTCCATGAATGAGTTTCTCACTAAACTGCAGGATGACCTGAAGGAAGCCATGAACACCATGATGTGTACCAAGTGTGAGGGCAAACACAAGTATGTCGCTACGTTCCCTGCCTCATCATATATTTCCAAGAGCCTCGCGCTACCTTACTCAGGCTAAACTTAAACGTTGTCTATCGCACATCGTGTCTAATGGAGCAGACTTTTCACCACAGCTGTGTTTTCTTTGTGACCTGTGTGTGTGTGTGCGTGCGTGTGTGTGTGTGTGCGCGCACGCAGGCGTTTTGAGATGGATCGTGAACCCGCTGAGGCCCGGTTCTGTGCTGAATGCAACCGTTGCCATAGTGCTGAAGAGGGGGACCTATGGGCTGAGTCTAGTATGCTGGGGCTACGCATTACATATTTTGCTTTTATGGATGGCAAGGTCTATGATATCACAGGTGAGTGTCAGGATTTTATGAAGATGATGTGTGCTGCCCACCAGTAACTGACCAAACGTATACATTCTGCATTTATGTATGCCTCCACAAGTTAAAGAAAGATTCTTTCTTTGGTCGCACTCGCTTTCTCTCCGTAACCTGTAGTGATGTTTTGATGTTGCAGAGTGGGCAGGCTGTCAAAGAATAGTTATCTCTCCCGACACACACCGTGTGCCCTATCACATCTCCTTTGGTTCAAAGAACAACAGCAATGCCACACGACAACGGTACGTCCCCCGCAAACGGATGCTGTGATTTGTATTCAGTGTAAATGAGTCGCCAGGGACCCCAGGAGTGCTCCTTTTGCCATTCTTCCTCTTTATTTTATATTGGGTTTTGTTTTTGTGACCCCATAGGAACATAAACATTGTATTTCATCCTCTGTGCCTACATGTTTTCTGTGGTGTTACGCTTTGGAAATTGTACCTCTGCAGTCAAAAAAAGGATTAATTGTATAATATAGAAATGATTGAAAACAAATGAAATATACAACATTAATTTCAACATTTACCTCCAGCATCATGCTGTGTGTAGTGTAGGATGGGTTCCCGTTGGGTTGTGCAGTGATCTGATAAGGTTAGAAAAATAAACCCATAACCCCATGTGTTGTTTTAATCGAGATAACCATTATGTTTAATTCAATTCATCATTGCGCGCCCGATGACTTTACACAAGGTCATCATTTATTCTACTCAATAAAACATGTCACATCATCATTACACTTTTTTTTGTCCGGAGCGGACTTTTATCTAAACAGTTCACCTTTTCATTTCAGGACAAACCCGGAGCAAGCCACAGGTCCAACAAATCCCACCGACTTGCAGGACTTCTTTAACCGCATCTTCAAAGGAGGACCTCCTAATGACATGGCTGCCAACGGGGGCTTCTTCCCCTCAGGACCACCTCCTCATCCCACACCTGGTGCTGGTGTGCCCCCATTCTCCCCTCCACCAGGGCAGCCGGGTTTCCACATGCCCCCGGGGAGCCACCGGCCTGAGTCCAGCGAGACTTGGGCTGAGAGCGGAAAACCCCCCAGGCGGAGGAAGAAAGTTCGTAAACCCTTCCAGAGGTGAGACCTGTTGACTTCTCAAGTGTATTAACAAAGCAACGCAGGGACAAAACACAAATGTTCGTCTATTGCCTGCCTGTTGGCATGCCACGATCTGGGCTCGAGGTGATAATTGTAGGAAAGGCCGCATTCAGATCAGCCAGAGGAGAAAGAGACTGGATCACAAAGATGGGGGGTGTGGACAGAATGCAAGTATTGAAGGCGGGCTGAAGGGGTGGCGTGATGGTGCTTTACCTCTCATTTTACCTTTTTTTTTTTCTTTAAGACAACCGTAGCCTTGGCATTGAAATCCTTATCAGGATGCTGTAATGAAACAGTTTTCTTTCATCATTTCCTGCCAAATCCTGCGATGCATGATTTATTCACCTGCATTTTAACACTTCAGTTTTTTTGGTGATGTGTTGTATGTGGGTAGTTCAAGACCTTGGCTTCATATTGTGGAAGGGGGTTGCAGTCAGTTGGACGGTGTAAAATGGATCCCAGCATTTCCGCATGTTTACAGGTGAGCTAACCTGAGTGGCCAGAGTTAAGTTAAATTAGGGCTTGGTGTGGTTCTCCGGTTGTTGACACACAGATGGCAAGACAAGGCATAAAAAAGCCTTATCCGTATGCATGGGCTTAATGAAAGTCACATGCAGCCCCTTCTACATCCAGACAACTTGTGTTCATCCAGATTTTTTGTATTCTTTTTTTTTTAATCATAAATGGGGACACTGGCTCTTAAAACTACTTATTCAGAATTGTTAATGTTAGAACAGGTGCTGACATTTGAGTGGATTTTACCAGAGAACCACGTCCATCATTAGAGCCCACGCTTAAAATGAGGTGTGTTTTCAAGGCATAAAATTTGAATATCTCGGACTTTTCACATTGCAGAGATTAGAAGCGTTAATGCAGTAAAGAAATAAGATTGGGACACGAGCGAAGATGATTAAAGGCTTAATTGTTGTCAAACACTAACTTGCCAAACCTGTTTGATGTCTTTAAGAGAACCCAAAGATGTTTAAAATCCTTATGAAACCTTGACATTTTGAAATGTTGATGTATGTTGAAAGAAAATGGACGTATACTGCCCCCTGTAGATCCACTGTGCCACCACACCACATTTAAGAGTAACTTATTACACTTGTCACAGCTGAGTAAGTCAATAATAAACCAAATCAACAGTTCACAGCTACCGCCCTTCAAATATATTGATGTAATTCAAAGTTAGACATTGTACTAATGTACCAAATGTCCATTGAAAATGGTTGCTGAGTTTTGATCTTATTATGTTATATGCTGCATCTGCATAGATTTACACAATTATTCTAACTGAAAAAATTACATTCCAGTTTTTTGTAAATATACATAATTTGTATAAAAAGAAACATTGGTAGAATAATGCTGAGATACAGGAGCTCCAAATGATTTCTCTACACATGTAATCTCAGTGGTTACTGACGGCTTATAATGAATGAACAATATTATCGTTGTGGCACGGCTTTCAAAATGTCAAGGTCACAGTTTCACAGAACATCTTAATCTCGATGTCAACAACTGGTTTCCTTTAAATCTCCAAGGTGTTACTCTGTGTACCAACACAAACGGGTCACAGATCCAAGACATGGGTTACTTTCTTGGGTTATGTTTCTTGGAAAAACAAACATTTATATCTTCACCATAAGTTCATTTAAGAACTGTTATTGTTTACACCAGATATGAGAAGATTGTCAGACTACAGCGATAAAGGTTATTTTTAATAGACACTTGATCAGAAATGCCATTATTTGTTTCCCTTTAGTGTTAATTTGCACACCCGCCAACTTCACAGGGTTTTTGAACGGTCATCAGTGATTTAGCCTGACCAGCTGAGCAACGGGGTGTAGTTCGCTCAGCTACGTATGCTTTTGTTTGAAAACAAATGTTAAATGAGTGACTATTCTTTTCTGGGAAGACTGCATGACACTCCTCATACCACTCTGGAGAAACCCAGATGGCTGAATGATTTGTTGCATAATGTGTGGTGGCCTTAAGAGATGAAGTTGTTTTTTGCAAATATTGCTTAAAATCATTGAATCGGCATGTTCAGTTTACCACATTGGTCTTCATCTATATTCACATTTCTCCCTCATATTTGGACAGTTTTCTAGAGTCGGGTTGCATAGCTGTAAAAGAAAGCGGCCCTTTCTTCTAAATGGTATTCGCTCAAATGTGTCAACTACTGATCGATGTTAATAATTAAGATTCAGTTTAATCTGGTAGACGATGATAAACCTGAAGGAAGATCGGTGCCAAGCTAAAACCATTAAATTGGGAACGGTTCTTATGTTATGATCAGACAAAGTAGCTTTAATGCTTTTCACACATTTTCTGTCTTGAAACCGCATCATACTGTCAAACATCTCTCTCAGCCCGTGTCTAGAAAACTGGACTTTTCGTTTCCACACAACCATCTTGACTTGAGAATGTACAGTGCTGTATGTTAGAGGTAGCGGTTTGAAGTCCGAGAAGTCAAAGTAAGAGCCAACACGTCAGAGTTTTTTTGTTTTTTTTTGGTTGTTTAGTTTCCAAGTTTCTAACAGAATATGCATAAGTATTGCAAAAAATATCTGACAATCATCAGGGTTTTTTTGTAGGGAATTATGTGGGCGAGTTCCTTGGCTGGCAAACAGTTTGAAGATATCGCTGTTGGGTTTCGTTTCCCTGCTTTCTGTGGTTTTCAAAATAAAGATGATTTCCAATATGCACAATGTTTGTTCTGTTCAGTTACTTAACATTGCATCTTAAAAGTAACAAAAAAATAATTCACACAGTGACCGTCGAAAACAAAATTACACATATCTACGTTTCCTGTTCCTCAAACTGGCCTCATCTCGTTCCACTGTAAACCTACGGTGGAAAGGGTTTGCAGTGTCACTGTTTTACCTCATAAGGCGTTTCCATTCTCTGACCTCATAACTGATGGTGCCATGGCCATGGAAAGAGAGCAGGGCACGTGTGGCCCTCCACTCCTTACAAGGTGCCGTTTCTGAGAGGTGAGATTCCTGCACCTCGCCTCAATCCCTCTCGACTTATTATATCCTTTGAGAGATTAGACGGGATTCAGGACAAAATGCACGTTTTGTTTTTTTACTGAAATTATTAAGTCATGTATATCGACGTAAATCCCTCGTCGGTCAGAGGCAGTCTTGTGATGGCACCTTTCCCATGGCAGTGAAGTGCTCCTCAGAGCTTAGGCTTAATAAAGGCTGGTCATAGCTAGGCTTCACTTTACATGCAACGTTCACTCTGTTGTATCTGCTAGGAGGAAGTAATCAGAGGATGTCACCACACTGCGATGGACTGATAACTTCTCTGATTGGCTGCACTTTTATTTCTTGAAAAAAAAAAAAAAGCCCCCCACCAGACTAACGTGTAAATTCATTGAATTGCATTTAGTGACAGAATTGTAACAGGAAATGCATGTTATTTTCCTGCATGACTCTGTGGATACAGTACAGTATATTGACGATGAACTTGTAACTATATAAATACAGCTTACATGTGCTTGACTTGCCTTTTTATCTCATTGAAAAAAATAAGAAGAATCTTGTTTCTAAATCAATGAATCTTGATAGTCTTGCCTGTATAAATATTTAGTTATATATATATATATATATATTTTTTTTTTGCTAAATCCCACCCCCCACTCGATAAATCTGTGAACCCGATAAAGACTAAAAATGAAACAATACCCATTAATATTATTTGGCCCAGCCCTGAAGTAAAATATACACTTGCATATATATCTGGATAAAAATAATAGTATTCAGTACAATTAAAATATTTTGCCTTTCGCTGACAACTTCCCATTCTCTTAGATACAAAAAAAACATATATGATCATATATGCAATAATAACTGCTTCCGCGTATAATGACTACATCGGCTGTGCTTACAATTACACCTTGCCTTTCAGAGCGCTGACGATGCTGCAGAGCTGGGAGCAGTCCCGGTAGGCCACCAGGCCTCCGAGGTTAGCCCAGCGGTCCGCTCCTTTACACTCGGTGGCAGGCTGGTGATAGGTCAGTTCTGTGTGGGGGTCCTGCGCTCCAGCGCCAGACTGCAGACACTTCCTCAGGTCCACCACCCCCCCTCCGAGGGCTCGGAGCAGGGCGTGGGGGGCGCAGGAGTCCCACTTGAAGGTGCTGCCCTCTGAGAGGACGTAGACGTCGGCAAGGCCTTGAATGACACACAGGATCTTGTAGCCGGCGCCAGAGGCGTACATCAGCTTCTCAGGGCCGCACAGCGAGGTCAGGGATTCCTTCACCACCCCCTTCTCACTGGAGCTCAGCACCGCCGAGAGACCGCGTCCCCCTTCAGATCCCCCTTTGGGCGCCGACAGTGAGCAGACGCTGACGTCACCACAGGACACACCCCAGAAGTGCTTCCCCCTCCAGCTGCGAATGCCAACACGGAGTGGAAAGGTACGAATATTTTACTTGAGGTGAGACGCGCGACAGAAAACGAAAAGACGCGGTCACAATGCAGCCTCGCACCAAAGATGAGTGATGACCTGCTCACGTGAGCAGCAACATGAGCCCCTATGGGCTCTCGCTGGAAAAACACGTCGGTCACCTAGCCACCAAAGTGAATTTGTTCACGTAGCTGTTCACCAGGTTCGGAGGCTTCATCGAGCAGCAAATCAGCGTGTCGTTTAAACACTGGTCATTGTTTTAAAGACTGTTCTGACGCGTAGGGTCTCTGGTCAGCCTCATCGCTATCAGACTTAAAGCAAGAACTGAAACATTAGTTCTGCACATGCAGTCCAGATAAACGAGAGAGAGAGAGAGAGAGGTGTAAATGGATGATAATTCCGATAACCCTGACGCTGCTTTGCATGCTGCCTGTGGAGCAGGTTTGACCGCCACTCCTGTGTCAACTCCACCTTCTGCCCTGCAGTCATTCAGTTTTATCTTATCATGTCCTTCATTCTCAGTTCCTCAGTTTGTCGTCATGTACGGAAATGTTTACATTTCTTTATAAGTATTAGTATTAACAAGTATATTGGCCCCCAGACCTCCTCCAATGTGCTATTATTTTCTACCTACCCGTTTATGGGATCTTTGTAGTTGAACGGCTGGTTGATGACGCCCATGACAGGTTCGCCTGTGCTCCTGAGGTAAACGCCGATCAGAACCAAAGCACAGTGCAGACCTGAGGGAAACAGGCGACCCTCCTCCAGCACCTCCTCTTTGCCCTCGATGTACTGGCTGGTGGCATCTTTAAGACGACAGGGACGAACAACAGGGACAATCAGTGCTCCATGGGATTAGACGCGCAGTTCTGCCTTCTGAAAAATGTCGGAAAACGCAGAGCCCCTCACCTATGGGGTCGATCCAGATGCCGAGCTCGGAGGGGCTGAGGGGCACCGTCAGCCCGTCTGCGCTGGCGTCAGTGGTCGTCGGGTTTTGGTGGATGGCCCTGGCGAGCAGAGACGCCGCCGTGCGGTCGCCGTCCAGCACAGTGGCCAGCAGCGCTGCAGTGCCCTCCACTGTGGCGCACACCGTGACTGTCACACTCTCTCCTGCAGACACACAGTCTATGATCAGTCGATGATGGTGGTTTTACATCACACATGATGATGATGATGATGATGGCTACCGGGCTGAGGGGTCAGCTTTGACAGAAAACTGCTGCCGGATCACAGTGATATAGTGTCACATCCCCATGCACGACCCCAACTGACCCCAAACGCATGATTCATACAAGTGGAGGTTTGTTGGGTGCGCGATAGTAAGTAATTACCAAGCCCATTTTCAAACTTGTTGGACTCCTCTCCGTGAATGAAGCCAGCCATTTCAGGGAACTGCACAAAACACGCAGGACAGAATAATAAAAATAAAAACCACACTGTCAGTACATCGGTACAACACACCCTCGCGCTGCGATGACTTCTCCCACCTGAGCACCGACGTCATGTCGGATCATCTCCTGGATCACCACGTCGGCGAGGGTCTTGAAGTCCTGGACGAACTTCTTGTTCTTGTCCTCTCCGGTCTTCTCTTGTACGAGGAGCTGGAACAGGGGAGCCTCCTGCCTGCACACCCGGGCCACGTTGGCTGCTTTCTCCGCCACCCGCAGCAGCAGCCTCAGCAGATCAGCCATGCCTGCACGGAGGAGGAGGAACTGAGAGTCAGGCTCGGATTAAAATGGTGTGCTGTGTCCTGCGTGATAAGAGAGAGCCAGACGAAGAGAGAGAAGAAGTTAATTATAGCCTGAAAATGAAAACAGGGCATTTCCGAAAAAAGAATAGAGCACGAGGGAGGGAAGTGGGTTCAGGTCTTTGCATGTGAACCACAGCGCATCTCCGCTCACAGCCGTCTCTAAGTAACACTGCGGCGCTGCCGAGTCACGTGGTGAAAAAGTATGCAAAACCTCTGGGTATAAAAACCGGTGGATCACACAGTGACTTTTGTGGAAAAAGCACAATAAAGTGTGTAGTGAGTCATTACTCTTAGTGTCTCCCACACACACGCCCACACTGCTCCAGGGGCTGACGTGATGTAATATGCCAGTGTCTTGAGCGGGGATGGAAAGAAAGGTGAATCATTTTATTGCATCGAGCCACTGCGTTTGCCAGCTGTAGGGGCGTGTATAACAGGCGAGCAAACACGGCGGTAAGTCTTTAGCTTAGCATGCAGGAGCGTCAGAGAGAAGAAAAACAACCTTACTACACACACGCTGCTTCCGTCGCTCTCCCGCTGTCCGTGTTGTTGTTAGACGCGATCACGCACCGGACGTGGACGTCGTGTAGCGGCAGACGTGAGGAAACGGTGTGAATGGACACACACAGACGGATCGGAGCGATCTGCTTACTGGGCGTCAGGAACGCGTTTCCTGCAGCGGGGCGGAGCCGGGGCGCGCGCACCGAGGTCCGGACAGCGGCGCGAGCACGGCGGACACACACACGGTATGTTCGACAAGGTGTGGACAACAGGAAGCGGGGGCGCAGTAGTCCGTAAGTCCAACTCGGCTTATTGTTTCATTACTGCATTGTAAAATAAAAAAAAATAATAATAAATAAAAAATACCCCCAATCAGTGCATTGTGTGTCCGAGTATTAAAAAAAGAAAAAGAAACTAAAACTAATTTATTTAATAAAAGAATGAATCTGGATATAATAATAATAATATAACATACTTTAATGGGCTCCGAGGTGGGAATTGTTCTTCTATTTTATTATTTGACTCAATCACATGTCAGGGTAAAATATTGCATTGTTTCCCAAATGTAGTTTTTCTTTTTTCTGTAATGCTGCTGGGGTTTCTTGATGATGGTGTGTTTTTTGAGGACTACCAAACCATACTTTGGAGCTCTTTAAAAGCCAACCACAGTGCATCTCCCTGTAAAAGTGTAGACCACATACACACTGCTAAGTGCAATTAGCTATTTCAGAGGGATATTACAGGACCCACATGCCATTTGTATATCAGAGAAATAATTCACAAACCTTCATGTCTTTTGCAGTATTTGTTCAAGAGTTTAATGGTGAGTGACATGTGAACATAGACTTTAAAATGATTTTTTAACATTGACTTGGTCATATATGAAATAATCCCATACATGTGTTGATGACGGAAATAAATCAGATGCAATCATTGCACCCTTTGCTTTTTTTTCAGCCACTTGTTGCATTTCAGGTACCTATACCCAAAGTTTTTTTTTACAGTTGATAACAATTTGTACATAGAGCCCTTGCACACTATCTGGAACAGTGAAAGAGGCAGGTAGAGACTTAGAGGGTCTCTGACAGTGGGAGCAGAGGCAACATGAACAAACTCGATCTTAGTCAATTTACACATTTTAAGAGCCATAAAATCCATTCGTTTTCCATTAGATGGAAGATGTAAGTGGAAGTGGTTGATCGATACATTTGAGTGCCCACAGTAAACTGGGTGAGGCAGCCAAATCACTGCCGAATAAGACATCACTTGCTCTTGGGATCCTTACGAGACGGAGGGGTTTCTTCAAACGATGGTAAGAGATACAAAACGCTTGAGGGAAAATCCATTTATTTTATGTATTATTTAAAACTATTCATAGTAAATAATGATATGATGTGTTTCTCGTACCTATGTCACAATGCATTTCATGGTGGAAATGTAATCTTGTCTTTCAAACACTTCATGACAGAGTAAAGAGGGCTGATTTAAACTGTTTTCCGCAGGCTTCAAAGCAGATCATGTCAGAGCTGGAGAGTGGCATGGTCTCTATTATCCGAGTTTTCCACAAATACTCGGGTCACAAGTGCAAGCTGAGGAAGGCTGAGCTGAAGGCACTCATCAACAATGAGATGAGACATTTCATAACGGTACGTTATAGAAGTTTCAAAAATCAAGAGTTTTTGATAGCACTAGTAAAATGCAATGAAATAACGGCTTATAAAAAACTGAATATGCATGTGCCTTTTTCATGTCTACACCCAGTATTGACGTTCAGCTTTTTGACATGATAATTCTTAAATTAACAATTTAATTTGCATTCTTACGGAACTTAGCAGCAACTACAGCATACACACTTGTCAACAAAAAGCTATACTTTATCAACGTTTTTATGCTGACAGGTTTAACTAATTTCATTATCATTTATTTTCAGGTGTGCAATAAATGTAATGTTTAAATTATTTACATTTGACTATTCTGCCAAACAGAACATTCAAGAGAATGAAATTCTGGACGAGCTCTTTGCGGACCTCGATCAGAATGGAGACCTGGAGATCGACTTCAAAGAGTTCATCACCCTCATCTCCATGGTCACCTCAGCATGCCATGAACTCTTCATCCCAGCACAGCATTAAAATTAGTTAACTTTAACTTTAACTCAAGTTAGGCTGAAGGATAAATGCACGCAAATTCTGATCAAATTAAAAGGCAGATCGTCTGCTGAATGCAACAGAAGAGAGGGGCAATTTTTGAATGACTTAAACACCAGTTCTATGAGGTTCTCCACAACTTTTCATTTTCTCCCCCCCGTTCCCTCCCCCGGAAACATGCATGTATTTTATGTGTCATAAGTCACTTCAAAACCAAAATCATCGCCTCAGATTGTTTTCCATAAAATCCAGGATCTTTTTCCAGGCATCTTCCTGGGCAGCTGCGTGGGCCGCAAGATGACCTCCCCAAAGGGTCATCACTGCAATAAAAAGAAACGTGTCAGGATTAGAGCTGTCATTATCCATTACGCTTCACACTTAACACAGGGTCTGATAGTTCAAATCACATAATGTATTAATGGAATTTGACTTGTGGAAAAAGGCATAAATGAAAGGAGTTACATTTCTTTGGTTTGACAGTCCATAGAGACTCTCTTGAATTTGGTGTGTAAGGTGGTTCAATCAAGTGTCCCGCCCCAGGGTACGACAAACGAGTGAAGAGGTGAGATTTATCAGCTGCCCTCATAGTCTCCTCGATCTGATGACCAATGAATTAGTTTTAGAAAAACGGCCACGTTATCCCACTTAATTCTTGGAAGATAAAGGAAAATGAGGCCATCTACCACGTTTGCATTCTCCACGCTTGAAGCGCTCAGGTCATCTTCACCCACTATGTACATCAATGGGCAGGTGACGTTCTCTATCTGTAAAAAGACACAATAACTCTTGAGCAGTGCTTTTGAAACGGTTGTAAAGCCTTTTATATATGTGACAATGTGTGCCAGTGCTGGATCACCTTCACTTTGCTCTTAGCGGGAAGATTAGCAGGTAAGGAGACCTCCCTGAAAATGATGTGACCTTGATCATCATAAGTCCAGTACTTTTTGTCACTAAAAAAAAAAAAAAACATAAAAAAAGATATGACTCATTTACTCCTGGGGACTCTGCAGGACAGTTAAGTAAAGACAACTATGAATTATTTGCTTGTTATTCAATCAATAAAACAATTTGAAAAAAAACAACTAATCATAGACGTATAATATGATGATCCTATTAACATTTCACCTGCCAAACTCTTGAGTCCTGCCTTCTTCGTCTGAATGCTGGATGGTACTACCTATTGGTCCATTGATACAAATCAAACAGGAAGGCTGGAGAGGGGAACACAAAGAAGAATTCTACTTTATACTGCTGAAACAAATTGTGTATTTTTTGTATTGTACAAAGAAACAAACACTGAACTTTCAGACGTACATTAACACCAATGTGAGTGGCAAGTCGTAGAGACAGGTAGACTCCGAATGACAGTCCAATGATCCCAACTTTGTCGCCACAGACCTGATGATGATCTCGAAGCAGGTCGAAGGCCGACTGTCCAAATAAAACAATGGCATATTTTCAGCAAACATTAAATGTAGGCTTGGATACCTTTTCCAGAGAGAAATGAAGATAATGGGACAAGCAAAGCCTGCATTTAATCCTACCTGGAAATATGAATCACCAACATTAAGGCTGTTTTGTGGGCCGGGTAATTCTTTGTGCCCTATGTAGGCAAGGGACAGGCTGGCATAGCCTCTGGATGCAAACAGGGCCGAGCGGTACTCTACCAGACCTCCACCCATCCCCCAAAGGTCCAACATGGCTGGAAATGGACCCGGACCTGAATCAGTAGAATCAGTGGAAAGGGAGGCTGATCAAAGGACACAGGTATTTATGCATAGTCTTTTATGCTTATTTCATAAATGTTAAATCATGTGCTCACCAGGGGGTAAGAATAACGTCCCTACAACTCCATTTTGACGCATCTCTATTCTCCTTACACCTGGTGCCATGTGCCAGCGCTCAGTGGTTACAGCAGCCAGCTCAGTGCTCTGTCCCTCACTGGGCGACACGTGCCCATCCAGTAAGGATATGTGCACCACGTACGGCGTTTCCACATTCTTTTTCCTCAGTCTGTGGGGGGAGAATTTTCATCAAGCCTTTGCCATTGACAGATGCAAGTTATTCCGTTTGATTGTGTTCCTCTGTTCATGTTATACTCAAGACACAGACTCAAGCCTGACATTACAGTTGAAGGAACAATAGATGACGAATATTAATTGGATAATATGATCCATTAAAATGTATTTAAATTCTACTTTGGGTGGGGGCTTAAGGAATAGAGGTAATAATTACATTTCTTGAAAGAGTTTGTGTTTGTTGCAGTTGAGAGGCGTGTGGAAATTTAAAATGACAAATTCAGATTGTCTTTTTCTGCCCAACAGCAGGTTTAACCTCGTTGTGACATTTGACATATGAGTGAGCCCCCCCCTTCCAAAACTGCCAAATCTAGTTAGTTTTTAACTCAGCATTTTTTTTCAGGAGGACACAATTTGTGAGTGAGGTTGTGTTTAATACTTGCCTCAAACCCTTTCTTGCACCAGGAGCCGGCTGCAGTCCCCAGAAGAGTCCCATAGGCTCACAGCCCAAATAGGACCCTCCGATGGAATGATCCCTGGTCACTTTTGCAGGGTGAAAAAGACAGTTTATGTTAATATGCCCTTTTCTTTTAATCATATTTTGAACCTTATCCGAATCACTTCCTAACTTTCTTTGAGGAACATTGTTTTAAAACAATTGTTTGGCAATATGGCAATCCTTGGCCCGTTTTTGTGTGGTAGATTGATTGTATTTAGAAGCAATTCATTTGTATTGGAAGTGCAATAAGCAATAAAAACTGTCAAAAGAGGGCACTTAAAACAAGATAATTCATGCATGGATGAATAATGCTACAAATGTTAAAAGATCCTTTAAACTAAAAATATGCAGGTGTTAAACACGTCACTTCACGTATTATCATACTTGCGAGAGTTAATCAGTGATCTACTTTTCAAGTCTCTATGATGAATTTAGCCTGTGATCGATTAGTCATGCCTGCAGAGTCCGGAAGGGGGAGCTCTCGGACTTTTCAGGTATGAATTAAATATTTATGTTGTTAAACTTTTAGTGAAAAATGTGAAATTCAAGACGCTGAATGGTTTTGAGGCAGCTTTTTACACTGCAACTCTTCAGTCGGCTGATAGAGAGCAGCATGAGACCAGCCGTAGTGAAATACATTGTGTGTAGTTAGCTTGTTCGGTTTAGTGATATAGTGTTCACGTGGTTGTGTGGGATTAACATTTTTAATTACTCATGTATTTCTGTGTTTTTTTTCTGATGCTATTGTTTAAGATAAGGAATTAGGCGTATTAAAAGCATAAGGAATGGAAGACAAGAACGGCAGGTGTTTTGTACTTGTATTTGTGTTTACGTTCTGTGCATTGATGCTTGATCATTTACATTTGGATTTGTATTGTATATTATGGACTATTTTCATAAATGTATGTTTGGTTTTGAATGAAATAAAATGCACAATATTTATGTTTTTTCTACTTTTTGTATCTTTGTAAATATTTTCCACAAAGCTGCCAGAGGAAGGATCGTGCTTGAGCTTCTTTTTTTATATCTCCCCTTTTCAGGTGTAACATTTGCACCAAAAGAAATAGGCCTTTGCTGGAGGCTGCTTAAACCTTTGTACTAAATCATATTCACAATCACCTGTATTCACATCACATCATTATGTAATTATATTACCTGAGTGTTTGCCCTGTACTGTTTTTGGAATGTGAAACCGTCCTTATCGACAGGAATGGATGTACTACATTTAAAGAGTTGAAAAGACAAACCATTCAATATCTTGTGTTCATAATTTCTCAATGTTTCCAGATTTAAGGTTGCATGATCCAACAGGGATTATTGTACATATACGAATACCAGTGCGACTCACAGTTGATCGTGCCATCCAAATTTGTGTTATAATGTGCAAATGCCTCCCACAGGTCACCATCCTCACTGTGCATCCGTGAACACACTGTGACTGGACATCCTGGGGGCAGGAAATGACCTTTAATGCTGGTATGTTCATCTATGATGGCACGAACAGGAGCGGCTGTCAACAGAGGGGCTGGTCTGCAGCTGCTCATCCGCCTCGGTGAACCTGCAGGTATCAGAGACACAACTTTTAAGTGCTACAAAACAAAACCGAGGTATCGATAATATTGTATTACAATTATTTACTGTGAATAGCTGATCCATATTCAAGACATTTTATTCAGTCACGAACATATTTAAGGATATTAAATCGTGAACTATTTGCAATTTCACACACAACTTCCTTGGTGGCGATGACACTGCAAAAAAATTGCAATATTGATAATGGGGCAAGCCCAGGAAATGATCTACAAAGTACTGCAGTCTCAATATTCATTGTAAAAATGACACTTTCAAAAATATATTTGAAATGAATAACCAAAAACACAACTACTTAATATCGTGTGATCACATACACCACAGTCAGTCCCGACCACATTGAGACGTACAACGGTCAAAGTCGAATTGGTTAACTGAGGAACAAACTCTCAAAATCCGTGGTCTGAAACAGAATAAACAGTAATCTTACCTGCTGCACTTTCCAGTTTCCTGTGTAAACTGAAGCATGGTAAACGTTTTAATTTCACAAGCTGCTGCGTAGGCACACTGATATGTCGTCTCAGCATTATAGAGTTCCTGTTTGACCTATGAAGACAAAAGAGCGACGATCTAACAATAAACACAAATGACTTCAACATTTTCAATGTCGAAGAAGGTTGTTCGACCCCGTGTTAAACATTTAGCCCTACAGCTTATCCAAGGATGAACCGACACTGCGATATCTGGCTGAGACCTGCTCCTCTGTTATTAATTAACCTCTCTCCCCCCAGTGCAGTAGTATGTAAGACAACAGTTAGAAGACGCTCGCTTGTTACAGAACAAAAGTTGATTTTATCCCAGTTTGCCTGTAAATTTGATCCCAGGAAAGATATACCGTTAATGCCATTTGAAAGTAATATCATCCCTTCAATGAGTTCTGGATTTACATCCATATTCTTCTTTGACCGTGTCAACATGTAGATGAAAAAACTTGAGTAAGTGTTGGGATGTTTAAGGATATATTAAGTATATTCGTCATTAACAACATTTTTCATATTTTTTTTATTATTTTTAAAATGCTGTCACATGTATTTAATCTGAAATCTTAATCTGCCACATAAATACTGTTTGAAATTGAATACAGCTAAAAATAAGAACGCAAACCCATTCTGAAAGAAAGTGTCATATCTTAACTCTGGTCATCATATAATGTGCAAGTAAAACTAAACTTAAAACAGCACTTATTGTACATGTTTAACATACTAATTTATTAACTCACCACAGTTGTCAATGTATAACTTCCCCGTCTAGTCATTGCACGAAGAGTAGGTCTCTCCCCAAGTCCCGAACAGCCAAGCTGATGTATGCACAGTAAACGGGTTTTGTACTATGCAATTACATTATTTTATCACCAAATGAACAGTATAATATGTAAACAAAGTGGTGATCATGAAACAATCATAAAGAGCAGTGTGGAAAGAAGCATGTTGTCACATTGCAACACATACTGAGAAAAAAAACACATTTGGTTGACTGGAGCATATTAACATGTGAAACAATTTGACTTCTTGGTGCAAGCTAATGTGAAAACTGTGAAAACCAAAACTCAGCTCCAAGGTAATGGGGAGGACCCTTGCTCATTACTTTGGAACATGAGGCAATAGTAATAAGGAGTGTTGCATTTGTATTGTGTGACGGCATATATGTATTATCCATCCAGCATTTTTCAGACACATGCATAATAGGGTATACTCTGCGCCATAAGTGCACTCCAACACCAGATTCACCCTCTCAAATTGTTTTCCATAAACTCCTGAATCTTCTTCCAGGCATCTTCCTGGGCAGCTGCATGGGGTGTGCGGTGACCTCCCCACACAGTGATCACTGTGGGACAAATATAGGTCAAAAAAAGAGTTGTCATTACTTTCCACCACAATTCTATCCAAAGTCTGATAGTTTGCATGAAATATATAATAGTATAAAAGTACATTAGTGCATAGAATTTGGCTCAAGGAAAATGACAGCAACTGGATTGTACTCACATTTCTTTGGTTTGACTCTCCATAGAGACTCTCTTGAATGTGGTGTGAAAGGCTGTTCAATCAAGTGACCCGCCCCAGGGTACGACAAACGAGTGAAGAGGTGAGATTTACCCGCAGCCCTCAGAGTCCCCTCGATCTGATGACCATTGAATTAGTGGATTAGTAAACACTGCAGTTCCAGTTAAGTCATGCAATTAACTTCAGAAGATACATTAAGTATAATAAGACAATATACAGAGTTGGAATTTTCCATGCTTGCAACGTTCTGGTCATCTTCACCCATTATGTACATTAATGGGCAGGAGAGGTTCTCTATCTGCAAAAACACAACCATTGTGAGGCGGTTCATGTACAATGAATCTGAAATGCATCGCATAGATAAAGTTAATGCATACATGACATTGTGTGTCACCTTCAATTTGCTCTCAGGGTAAAGATTTGCAGGTAGGGAGACCTCTCTGAAGGTAACGTAGCCTTGATCATCATACGTCCAGTATATGTGGTCACTAAAAGTAGAACGAAATTAAGAAGTCATTTGATCCTTAGTCATCAGTAAGAGTGTTGAAAAAAATAGATAATTATTTTCAGGTTTTTAGCTGTGTAGATTCCAATTCCTCTGTATTCTGTTATATACTAATATGACGGTAAAACAATTAAATGAACAACGAGTTATACAGTACAATTATAAGCCTATTCAAGCTATAGAAAAAACATGGGCTTATGATACTAAACCCTGTTGGCAATTCCAATTTACCTATGAATGTTTTCAAACCTGCTGTCTCCATCCGAAAGCTTGATGAAACTTCCTACTGGTCCGTTGATGCAAACCAAACATGAGGGCTGTGGAGGAGAACGTGAAATAAAATGTACTAAACACTGCCAAAAACTGTAAACCCTGTACTTTCAGACCTACCTTGACACCAATGTGAGTGGCAAGTCGTAGAGACAGGTAGACTCCGAATGACAGTCCAATGATCCCTACTCTGTCGCCACAGACCTGATGATGATCTCGAAGCATGTGGAAGGCCGACTGTCCAAACGGGAACGATGGCATATTTTGAAGAAACATTAAATGTGGGTTTTTGGGTGCACGATTCCAGAGAGAAATGAAGACATCATCGGACAAAGTAAAGCCTGCATCCAATCCCACCTGGAAATATGAATCGCCAACATTAAGGCTGTTTCTTGGGCCGGGTAGTTCTTTGTGTCCCATGTACGCAAGGGACAGGCTGGCATAGCCTCTGGATGCAAACAGGGCTGAGCGGTACTCTACCAGACCTCCACCCAACCCCCAAAGGTCCAACATGGCTGGAAATGGACCCGGACCTGCAAAAAAATCAGTGGAAAAGGAGGCTGTTCAAAGGACACAGGTCTTTTATGCTTATATAATTCATTGTACAGTATATCCTGTGCTCACCAGGGGGTAAGAATAACGTCCCTACAACTCCATTTTGACGCATCTCTATTCTCCTTACACCCGGTGCCATGTGCCAGCGCTCAGTGGTCACAGCAGCCAGCTCAGTGCTCTGTCCCTCACTGGGCGACACGTGCCCATCCAGTAACGATATGTGCACCACGTACGGCGTTTCCACATTCTTTTTCCTCAGTCTGTGGGGAGAGAATTTTCATCAAGCCTTTATCATTTACGCCCATTATTCATATGGGCCGGGGCTGAAGGAATGCACATAGTTCAGATTGTTGGGTTTGACGTCCCAAAGGTTATATTCAGAGGCTATATTCAGTGAGGTTGCTCTTGTTACTTGCCTCAAACCCTCTCTTTCTCCGGGAGCCGGCTGCAGTCCCCAGAAGAGTCCCATCGGCTCACAGCCCAAATATGACCCTCCAACGGAATGATCCCTGGTCACTATTTGAGGTAGAGGACAGCGGGGCAGAAGACACTTCTTAATTTAACACTTAATTCAAGTCTTGCATCATAATAGTCTTGTTTAATAATAGTCGTTCATTCTCAGATATAACTTCTATCAGCTATCTTTACGTTTTATTTGCAACTCACGTTACATACTTTGTCTGTTGCTCTTCTGGTCTACAAATCAGAAAGTTTATGTTTTTATCAAAGTAAAGTGTTAATTTAGACTCAGCTACCTTCAAAAAAAAAAGCGCAAAAATATTCATGTTGAAATGTCACACTAACAGTGGCATTTTCCATGAATTGGACCATTTGCCACACCTGACTTTTTTTATGGTATGAATATGGTGATATTTCATAAAATTTAGAGTGCCAACAACATCATTATATGTTATCCAACGGAGTATGCGAATGCCAGTGAGACTCACAGTTGATCGTGCCTTCCGAATTTGTATTATAATGTGCGAATGCCTCCCACAGGTCACCATCCTCACTGTGCATCCGTGAACACACTGTGACCGGACATCGCGGGGGCAGGAAATGCCCTTTAATGCTGGTCTGTTCATCTATGATGGCACGGACAGGAGTGGCTGTCAACAGAGGGGCTGGTCTGCAGCTGCTCGTCCACCTCGCTGAACCTGCAGGTACCAGAGATGCAACGTTTAAGTGCTGCAAAACAAAACTGATGTATCCATAATATTGTATTTCGATGTTTAGATCACAAAGCAGCATTACATTTCCCCTGGGTCCAAGTAGAATTTACTGCTTGACCAAGAAACGAGCTCTCAAAATACCTTAATATACACTGCTCAAACAAACTAAAGGAACACTTTCTGTTGGAGTATTGCATTAAGTAAAATCGACTTTTGGGTTATGATCTGGTCAGTTCAGGAGCACAGGGAGTTGTTAATCAGTTTCAGTTGCTTTGGACTTGATAAAATTAACAGCAGGGGCACTTGAGGGGCAACAATAACAAGACCCCTTTAACAGCAATGGTTTTCCAGTTGGAGGCCACTGACATGTTTTCTCTCCTCATCTATTCCGTTTTTCACTAGTTTTGCATTTGGCTAGGGTCAGTGTCACTACTGGAAGCATGAAGCGAAACTTAGATTTTCATGGTGTCTGAATTCAGCCCTCTATAGGTGGATCATTTTCATTTCCATCAAACAATGTGGCATCCTTTTGTTTCTAACGCATTACTCGTTCCAGATCACTATAGAAATCCAGATTATTATTTTCATTGAGATCGGAGGTGCTTTCAAGGTGTTTCTTCAATGTTTTTGAGCAGTTTATATCTTGATTTACATAACATAGAATAAAGTCCGTACCCACTGTACGATGCAAAGCTGTGTGTTTCCTGTATAAATAGGAAATGAGCTGCTGTATTGGTCTCGCACATTGCATCATTGTATTTCTGTATACCCTAAAAAGAGAAAAGAGTGAGGATTAAATTGGAAAACACGAAAGAGGTCCACATCTACTTAATGAAAGAAGTATTCCTATGCCTATGAACTATTTTTCATTACAACTGATCCATGGATGTAGTCTGAACAGTCTGGCTGAGGGCTGCTCCTCTTTTACAAATGAAAAGAATCGCAGTGCTCAGTAAATATCCCGCATGTGTGCTGTTTTTACAACAATCAGGTAAAGCTAACTCGTTTATATTGGAATGGTGCAATTTTATAATGATGATGTCATCAATGAACTGTAGATTGAAAAATCAAGGATAGGCAAATTAAACAGAATTAAGAGTGAGTGAGTGAGCGAGCGAGCAAATCACGATAGGCATTAGCTGTGCATCACACCTCACCTAAACCCAATACATGTTCCAAACAAATCCCTTGCATATTTTGAACTGAAGTATTACACATATATTAGATGATATAAGATAACATTCAAGATGTAAATTGTTGTCTTACCACAAAAGGACTCCTTTGATATGTCAAACAACGTAACGGCCGAACAAACATCTACTTTGACATAACAAACTAGTTTGACTACTACTAGACACACCTTAATCCAAAGACAAAGTGTAGTGTTTAAATGTACACAGTAAAATAGTAATGCAAGGACTGTATCTCAGTTACTTTTACAGTTACTGGGGTTGCAATATGCTAATGTATGTAATGTAGCCATTGGTATGGACATACCAATGGATAAAAGCTTAAATTCATAGATAAATGTATGGAAACACCGGAAATAACAAGAAATATGGTTAAAACCTACCTTGACCCCAGTCTATGCAAGTGAAATAGTAGACGAAAAGAAAAAAGAACACTAATTGGATCAGCAGTACAGTACCAAAGAAAACGTATGAATACAGAAGTTGAACGTTTTTCATGGAAGTATGGAGAGGAGAGTGCAAATATATATAATCCACTAGCCAAAGGCTGGGGGAGGAGATGCGAGGAAGAATTGGGTGGTGGGTTTTAAATACACATAATGTCCTATGGGGAAAGGTTGCCTAAGGACGGGAATGGACAGGTAATGGAGGACATCTCAGATAAGTTTGACTTGTTGGTGATGAATAATGGCAGGCAGAAATGATGTAGAGTTAACCAAGATTCCCAGTTCTGCAATCATATTACATGTTGCATTAGGGTCTGCATTCTTGGCCAAAGGGGCCAAGTATGATGAATGGACAGTTATAGTGACCATGTTCCAAATTGGAGTAGATTTGGCAGAACTTGGAATTACTTTACTTGGTAAAGTTAAAAACGTTTAATTGTAAAAGGGCAGGAGAAATTACAGGTGAGGGTAGAAGGTAACAGTAATAGTGAGGAAGTGGTAGACAAATAAGTACAGGGATAACATCAGTAGCATATGTGTCAATACAGCTTAAAAAAGGCCCAAGTGCAAACTGCAAAGCCTTCTTTTGGGTTTTATTGCAGTTGGTATCTTTAACGTTACTTTACCAGAACCTTCTGGTATTACCCCTCCACTATTTCTTGTGTTGCTCTTCATCATCTCTGCATCTGTTCTTTCCCTCCTACACCTTTGTTTTTCCTTAAATCCCATACAATATCTTAAAACCTCTGTATATGAATAAAATCCCAATCTTGACCTTCCTTTCCTTTCTCTCGTTCTTCTGAGTTTTATGGCAGTTGGCGTCATTTACATTTCAATACCGCCACCCACCGGTTGTACCTAACCACCACTTTCCACCCTGTCTTCCATCACTTGTCCATCTTTTCCATCCTCCCTGCCATTGATCGTCTTCTTCCCCTCTCAGGCTACACGGAAGTTAACGTCCTACAGGTCGCACCATTGCCGTCATCAAGCTCCACCCCTTCACCACCTCACATACCGCCCTTCATCATCTCTTCATCTGTTCCCTCCTGCTTCCTTCCTTCCTTCCTTTCCAACTCAGACCCAATCTCTTCGACTCAAAACTCCACTACTCCAACGCCGCGAGAACCAGACCAGGCGAGAACATCAAGTGCTGCTGATGTGCAGGTTCCTCTGGATCTTCTCTGTGGCCTCAGCCATGAGGTGACAGGCCCTCTTGTGTTTAGCCCAATGCTTCACCTGACATTCCCTACGACAATACCACTCTCCCTGACATTGAGAACATCTCTTTGCAGCCTCTTGTCCACAGAATCCACACTTTGGTTTCTCGGGGAGTAAACTCTCAATCACATCCAAATTGTATGTCTGAGCCAACCTCTGTGCATGTAGTCTCAGGTCATTTTCAGATGGGTTGAATGCTTCTTTCGCCTGATACTTTGCTACTGCCTTCCACTTCCCCGAATTCTCGCTCACAATGTGGTTGAAAATTTCAGGGATCTGCTCCATAATGAGCTCTTTTTTGGGAGGGGCTGCCTCTGTGACTGCGAGATGAGCCAGGAAGCGCTGCAGTTCCACCAGGTTTGGCAGCTGGTCGACCAGCACCTCTGTCAGGAAACCCCTGAGCTTCAGGAGGTTGCTCTTGTTGAAACTGTTGAAGTCGTATTTCCTTTGACAATCCTCCTTTAGCAGCAGGTTGTAAAGGGAAATCCAGACCTGGCCATCTAGCTTGGTCATCATAAAATGGTCCTCCACGGGAATGGTCTGCCATTTGCCGTTTATGTACTTCTCTCGCCTGCCGCCTCGGCAGCGCGTCCATGGGCAGCGGTCGATCAGCTGAACCAGCACACATGGCACGTTATGGGTGCACAGCATTCGACTAGTGACACTGATATTGTCGGCGTGATTTGTGATGTAGTGCAGCACAGATACTGCCTTCAGGGAGATCTCAAACTCCAGCGCGGTGCTTTGAAGGGACAGCTCCTCTATGGAGGGCACCTGTGCTCTCTCTGTCGGTTTTTGGGGGCCGCGAGCCGCCGCATTTTCAGTGGCTGGTTGACTGACCAGCAGGGTGAGTTTGCGGTGGCAGTAATCCACCAGGTCAAGAACAGTATCGTCAGCTGCCTCGCACGCATCCTGATGAAACATTAATGTTTCAAGTAAGTTTATTACTGTGGCTTCGTGGTGGATCACAATTTTAAGATTGAACGTGCACTTGGGATTGAAGGCTGGATCCTGCAGGCTGCATATGACGGGGAAGACTTTCTGCTTCCATACTTCGATGAGGATCATTTCATGGACCAGAGCAGGTATCTTTCCGTGCGACACAAAGAGCTCCTTGATGGGCTCGTCCCCTGTGGATGAAACATTCAGTATTGCCTGCATGTTTAGTTTTTCTATATACTCGTGCTGCCTGAACCATTTCGGGGAGCCCACTTCCCTTAGAGAGAACCTTTCCAGACTTTGAACCATCCCCTCAGCTTCACCGGGCAGGATAACAGTCGTGTCCATGTTGTTTCCGCACAAAAGAGACTTCTCCAAAAGGGCTGAATGAGAAACGATAGAAGATAATGATGATTTTCCTAATCTAGGTTTAATCTAATTGGCAAATATTGGTTATCTGCTTTCAAGTTTTTTTAGTAGTTATGCCCTTTGGCTCCACCCGTTTACTCTTCCGGAACTATTGGGTGTTATATACGACCCATGTGACCACGCAGTGGCGAGATCAAAGCATGCGTGTTCTTTATGACTACCCCAGAATAATTTTCTGCACTCCTATATTTATATATAGGAGTGCATGTAATATACATGTAAATATATATATGTAAATATATATATATATATATATATATATAGGAGTGCAGAAAATTATTCTTGATTCTTCTCTATAGTGTTGGCTTTGTCTTCACGCGTTTATCCGTTTGTTGTTCATAAATGTTGTTTTATATTAGCCAACTGAAACAACTGTGAAGCTTGGCGAGTGAATGGGAAATGTTTTCAAAATAAATTTCACATTCACATAAGAGTTGAAAAGAAACATTTGAGTTTGAAGAAAAGCATGGGTTGATTTGTGGGAAAATCACATGGTTGCAGCTGGCATATGATAAATAGCAGTAATTTTTTTCCATTTATTAAAAACATTGCGTGTTACACATCTGAAGGTCTTCTACTATGAAAGTACGGTGTCGGTCGTTGAGTTTCTCTTCCGGGTCCCCTGTAGTGACTTCCGTGTTGTTAACAAGAACCAGCTAGTTGATTACAACAAGGCCCAGCCTGACAGCGGCGAAGTTTTGGAATAAGTTAACAAAGCGAAGATTGTTGTAAATCACTGTCACCTTAACTCACGGGACTCCAGTGTCCAGGTGTGTATTTGCTCTCTATGAGTTGTGTGCGCCGTAAGGACACAGACATGCTAACACGCTGCTATCTGTCGGTCTAAATCCGTGTCTTTGTACCGCTAACTTCAGAGTTATTAACACACATGGTTGCATGTATTCATTCATTGGGACCCTAAGAATATTTCGACAACATGTTATGTGTCTTTGGTTGATTTAATAACTCAAGAAACAGCGCTAACGCCACGCGCCTGGTTAATATTAGCTTTAGCCAAACAACAGTCCTTAGGACTACACCAATAACCATGACAGATTACACCTCTATCAACTGGTGAATGACTGAGTGTGAGAGGTTTGTCTTGATATGCATTGGACACAGGTTTCACCAGATTACGTTACACTGACGTTGCTTTTGTAATTGTGTGTTGTTGTTATGTGAAGTTTATTTGTTTACACCAATAATATGATACTGAACTGGCACAACAACGTACATATTAATCAGCTCTAATAAGTCATCTGTTGTCTTATCTTCATACAAATTGAGACAATACACCAATACATCATCCATGTTATATTGGATCCAGTGAATTGACTTTCCACAGTGACTCGGAGACAACAATCCACTCATAATGTGCCAATTTTACTTTTTCTGTTTCAGATTTGGAGATCACAACACAAGTCACACTGGATGAGTGAGCCGTTGACGTCCTTTGGGCCTGTACGTGTAGCACTATGGCCAGTAGCTTCCGCAGCTACATCTGGGACCCAGTCCTCATAGTGAGTCAGATTGCGTTGATGCAGTGCATCTACTACAGCTTCTTAGGCCTGTGGTTGGCTGGAGTGGACAGTCTGGTGCCAACTATTCGGTCACTGGATCAGATCTTCAGCTATGAAGTAAGTTATATTTACATTCTATTATGATGGATTATAGATATGTGTGGAATCTGTCACATGTATAGTCTCATTATACTTAATGCTTAGTTTGTTCAACTTTGTTCTACTGTGGCAGGCTCTTGGTTTTGCAACAATACAAGGGAGACTCTCTATGATGGCATTCATCTTGAACTCTCTTACCTGGTAAGTAATTTATTGATTCCTTTCTCCATAACCGAAGAGACGATTACGATGATTTATTCATACAGGCTCAACAGAAGGACTTACACCAGTGGACAAATAACACGGTTTAAAATCCATTTATTTACAAAGGACTTTAGACTTAGTGTATTTTTCATAGATTGTTGTGTGTCAAGACTTGAAATTTGTATCCACAATCCGTTTTTACCTGAAACACAAATGAGCGTGGTTGATAACTTAACCTCTGGGTCTCATTGTTCCCGCAGCGCCCTTGGTCTGTGGTTTTTTATCCGTCGAGGAAAACAGTGCTTAGACTTCACCGTCACCGTACATTTCTTCCACATGATCGGCTGCTGGATCTATAACGCTCACCTACCAGCTGCTTTGTCCTGGTGGCTTGTCAATGTTGCCTGCATGGCCTTGATGGCTGTGATTGGAGAGTACCTGTGCATGCGAACTGAGCTCAGGGCCATTCCCGTCAACAGTGGACCCAAGTCTAGCCTGTGAATTCTTGCCGCCACCTAGCTGGAAAAACTGTGGACGCTTAACCCTTGAGGAACTGGCTCAGAGGTGGTTTTTCCACTGTTGGTAAAAGAAATGGACCTTGAACCTCCATCAGTGTAAATACCATATTGTCACGCATCTCCTTTAAACTGAAACATCAGATGAACTGTTGTATTTATTCTATCATCCTTTTAAATGGTGGACAGTGTTAACTCTATAGCATATTAAGATACTGTACATTATTGTGAAGCTTATTATAGCAGGCTTTTACACCTTTTACTGAACTTGTGACAATAGGCATATTTCTTTCCCCTGGTAATTTTTTTGCTGGCCAAAATGAAGTACTTTAGTACGGGCATCACATTCACTCTTTTTAAGACATTTTAACATATTTTTTCTTAGTTTGAAGACCTTAAAATAAAAAAAACTGTAAGAAACAGTGAGTGCCTGGCAAACCAACATCATGACCATTACTTTACAGGGTATTTTGGTTTGAGGAATCTTCATGTTTGTAACACCAGTGTGCAAAGTTATCTATTGCAGCTTTAATCTTTTATTTTCTTTTACACCACCTGGATCTAAAGTCCTTTTTTTGGGTAAAAGATGCAGTTTTCAACACTGCAGCACTATAGTTCTGAGGTCATTGTGTCACACGCACGTCGTAGAGAGTTTCTGCTTCATAATTTCAACACGAGTTTGATATATTACTTTTTATCTCTGGGGATAACGTTTTTACATTCAGTCTCATTCTGACACTCATATTGACACTCATCGGAATGTTTTGCACAGCTGCTACTGTTTGTCTCTCTCAACCACGATGTATTTTGTAGACAAGATGGCCATTTTTGGGACAGTTTGTCAGCCACCAGTGGGTGTTTTTTCGCTGCTGGCAAAAAAAAGCACATTAGTGTTCAATCCAAAAATGTCAACCGATTTCTTAAAGGTGAATTTGAACATGTGATCAATGTACACTGTCATTAAGTTTGCACATGCAATGTCACCTTTTTGTTCTGTAACATACATTTTGTTTAAATGCAAAGAAGATGTGATCTCTCTCTCTCTCTCTCTCTCTCTCTCTCTGACTAGTGTAGTCATTCTCTCTTAATTTAAATGGCATTTCTACCAGGATTAATAACTTTCTGTACAATACAAGTACTTCTGGCCATATGCTGAATCACACCACACTACCAGTTGGCTTGTCTGTAAAATAAGAAGTAAAGACGTCAGTCGGGGAAACTGCGGGTGATAAAGTAATTGGCCAATATGCCTGAGATTTCAAAGATGGCTCTCTAATGAAGGGGCACACCACGTGCGTGTCTCTTTCCTACGTTTTTTTTTTCCCACCCCGGGCTCTGGCCCCTTCATTTTTCTCCCTCTGCTGCTGGAAGTGTCCAGGTGGAGAGAAGCAGATGGGGGAGCACTAACGAGTTGAGAAATGCCAGGCGATTCTCATTACCAACGCTTTGCTTCAGTAAGGACTGAGAACAGAAACTCTAGTAGTAGATTAGTTGTGCAGCGGAAGGACCGCATCGATTGCAGACCCGACCATTTCCCCATTTTGTGCTCCTGCACCTGTGCTGTCCATTTGTGCTGCTGAAGAACGCAATGCACGCACTTCGTTTTTGAACACGGTGCTTTATTATTACAAACATTACTTTTCCATATATTGCTTTATACAGTCTTACAGTAAATGGTGTGCTTTTCTATCAGCAAACTTAAAAAAAAAAAAAAATTACATGGATACTGACTTGTTTTCACATTCCGAAGTTCTTTCCATGTTTAGACTGGATTTGAGGACTACGTTTTACCACAATATGCTCATGATAACTGGCGCTTCATGCTTTCATAAACGGCATACGATGTTGGTGTCGTGTTAAAAGTGGTGCGTGACGGTACATATTGCTCATGCGTGTAGAACCCACCTGGTTTCGTGTACCCGCCAACGGAGACACAATGGATGACAACGCTACTACATGTGAAACAGGAAATCCAAACGATAACAAACATGCTAGTGTAATAGGTGTGGGTGTCGCTGGCCGATGAATCTGCATAAGATAGGCTGCCGATACAATTAGGCGCGAGCGTAACTTCATGCACGGGTCAACGTCACTTTACGCAGTGTCCAAAATAAGACCTGCCACAGAATTTGTCATGCATTTTTGATAAAAAAAAAAAAAAAATGATGACGTGAAACCTATTTAGGAGCACAGAAATGAAGTGAACCTTGCCTGTGAGGACTGTCACAAATGAAATGTGCGAGTGCTCCGAGAAAAAGTCAGTGCTATTGCTTCATTTTTTATTTGCTCTGAATCTCTGTGACTATTGCAGCAAAGTCGAAGCGGCACACGTACAATTTCACGTAAATAATTTCATCGTTTGCATGACAACAAATGATATACAAATACTGTATATATTTATATTTCGTGTTTCGTAGATGTATCAAATGGGGGAATGCCAAATATATTGCTACATACTTAAGCACCCAGCGTATTTCATCAGATTAGATTCACTGTTCTTTGTCCTTGCTGCATTTCTGTAGTTTTATAAAGTTCTCCGCTGTGTAACAAAAAATAAATCTTTAATTGATAGCATAATTATCCGACATATAGTTTTGTAGATCTTAAAATTAATAGTATAATGAATAAATAAAGCCATTCTATGGATATATTTTTGTTAAATAGGCCTATTACATAGTTATATTACAGCAGCTGTTCTTTTGCTATTGAATGCAATTTGACTTTGTTTGAGACTACATCTGAATACATTTAAATAAATAATTTGTATGAGTATTAAAATATGATAATTTGGTTCATTTGAATCATGATTTTAATGCTAAATTATACAGAATCTTCTTTGAAAATCTAATCTCTGAGACAGACGGCTGGAGTGGATTCTATCTGCATACTGTGCAACATACTGTGTTTTTGCCATATTTGGAGTAATTTCATGTTAACTTCTGATTACATTTTGTTTAGTACAGGTGAGCAGCTCCACACAGGATGCAACAGAAGTTTGTAATTTGTAAAAAAAAAAAAAAAAAAAACACTGAACATTCGCACCCCAAAAGGGGTCAAAGGTCATAACGGTGGCTTGATTGTCACGAAAAATATTGAATTTCAAATATTTCACCTCAAGCGTATATTGCCATTGTTATTTGCTGGCTTTGGTGCCATTCATTCTGTAAGACTGATGTTTGGTTTGGCCCTAACACGTGAGTTTATGTGAAAATTCGCCAAGACAATGCTGCTATTTTCAGTGAAGTGCCCCTTTTCATCATTATGGTTGGGCTATGTTTACAAAATCACTGGAGATTAGTGTTTCCGTGTCATTGTAGCTCTTGATTAAAGGAATGTTGAGAAATATCTTCATTGCTTTCTTGGAGAGAATTCGACGTGACGATCGATAACCTCTCACAGGTGCGCACACTAAACACGTACCTGCCGATATTTGCTATCTGAACTGAAGGCTTTCATGATAACACCATGCGGTCTTGTACATGGTACAGGGAGTGGACCCAATCACAGGAAATATTACCGTAATATAATGGAAAAACAGCGCTCACCATATTCAAATGTGCCTGCTTATGTGCCGAGTAATTGAACTTTCTAGTCTTAGTAAAGACAGTATGGTTTGCTCTTACTGTTTTGCATCAGCTGATTAGCAGGTATTCAGGTTACTGTGTCCACCCCTTGAACAGTGGTCAGTAACTCGGTGCCGCAGGTGCCACTGATCCGACTCAAGGACCCATTGTATGTCAGATTTTCAGAATACTTGAAGTGTTTGCTTTAGTGTGCCGGGATTGATACATTGGCAGGAGTGTCATTGTCTTCACTAGTCGGGACATAAGGGGGGATCAGGTTGAAGTATTGGAGAGGATTTCAAACCGTATTCATCACAGCAAATATCGATTGTTGTGTGCCACAGGGATCCTTGGCTCTGTGTCAAAAATAATACTTTTTCGGAACATTTGTGTCTCTTAAATCCTTGGCTTTAAGTGAGGAACGAACCCAGGGGAGGGTGAGGCCCTCCTTTTCCTCTGCCACCACCTCACCGTCACCCCAACACGCCTCCGTCTACGCGAAGGACCAGTCGGGCCCCGTCACGACCAGCATCAGTGGCAGCGTGAGGGCAGCCAGATGGGAACTTGGGCTGGGAGCGGAGCTGGGGCTGCACAGGTCAAACAGACTGCCCTGGAAGCGCATCTTCCTGGAGTCTTGCCTCAGCGTCTCCCAGATGGAGCCCACTTCCTCCTGACAGTCGGACAGCGCCGTGAGGGCACATGTGTGGAAGGCTTCCCAGTGGCTGTGGCAAACAGAGGATCATCAGACCAATCTGCCACCTCGCTCAGATATCCTCATGGCAAAGGCACGCAGACATGCATTGTGCTGTCGAGGATTAATACTGCTTGCCAATGATCTATTGACGGCTCGGATGGTTACGGAGGCTTTGACTAAGTCAAACTGAGCTTTAATTACCATGGCAACTGCAAAGGAGAGCCGAAACAATATCACCGATGATATTGCATTATTCAACACGAGGGTTAAGTGTAAATCTGCACCTCCTGTATATAGATATTGTGCCGGGGTTGGAGGGTACGTGCAGTAACAATGACAAAAATCTTCCCTGGAATTTCATTACTGCTGCAGCGAAGTCATAAATTATTTAGCACAATGGCTCCGGGTCTCAGCATCATTCATTTTCCCATTCTGCCCCTGAGCTTGTTCAGCTTCTCCAGTGTTTTGTCAGGAGACGCATGGCCACGTCTATATCATGCCACGATGCGATGTGGCGCTGTTTCAAATCAATTGAACTGAATGACAATTTTATCCACAGCGATGTAGATCGGTGATGTGTACCTATCCAGCCCACCCTGGAAGCTCTCATCCTCTTTGAACCCGAAAGTGAACTAATCGGGGCAGGATTCGGTTCAAATCGAGTCCCACTTATTCTCACCTGCACACAGCTGCCACGCCGCTCTCACTGGTCACATTCTCTTGATAGTTGTCCATGCTCTCTCCCAGCTCCAGGACGCAATCAGAGAAGTCCTTGTAAATTTTCTCACACTTCACATCTTCTGAGTCTCCTGACACTGAGAGGGACAGGAACGCTGCAGAAAAAGGCAGGAGGCGAAAGACGACCAGACTTTTTGAAGCCTTTGCTAATTGGTCATTTGTAGTGGATTTTGCTAAATTAGGCACATGTGACAAATGCAGCAGTTGGCACAGCCAAAACTATTTTCCTACCATCTATAGTGTCCCGCTTATTGACATTGTGTTCTTTTTCAAAGTAATGATTCCACTTGTCCCATGGAAGCCCTTTGTAGGAAATGTTACAGTGTTATCGATTCATTTTGTTGGCTTCATTTCACTTCTATTTTTAAATGATTTGTGAAATTTTACAATCCTGTCATCTGAGCCAGCTCACTCTGGACAGGCTGGCCCGGGAGGCAGATTCAAGCACCGTTCCTGCCTCTTTGAGTTCAGTGCTTTGTTGAAGGGATATTTGCAAAGGAATGACGAAAACATTTCGACACAAGAGCATTTTCAAAGGAAGACACCGCTATAATTAGCCCAATTACGGCCCACAATATCGTTTTTTCCATCACCCGAGTGTATACTGTCGGCCACCCAGTATTTATGGTGGATCAGAGTCACACCATCAGCTGGCCGCGGTGCAGATCTCACGACCCTGGCGCTAAACTGATGGGAGATGCGGGAAGATAACGGAGGCGTCTCTAACGCAGGCGAGATGAGCTGGTGTGAGACAGGACAGCTTTCTCCAACAGAAACAATGGCACCGCGGAGCAGCCCGAGACGTGTTCTTACCCAAAGCCAGCGCGAGGGTCCATCCGATCTTGGTCGACATGAGTAATCCCATATCATCCCATCTCAAGCCGAGCGGAGGGCGCGGGATGCTGCCGAGGCGCTCGTGAATCGGAATGAAAGGGCGGTCCCACGGAGCGGATTACCTGCCCATGGCTGCCGGGTGTCCGTGATAAACGCTTTATTGCGTGCGTGCGCGCGCGCGTGTGTTTGTGTGTGTGTGCGCGCGCTCACAGTCTGTCCCTGCTGACGTCCCCTGCACCCCCGCGTGCGCGCTGAGCTCATCGTCCCCCTTCGGCACCGGACAGCTCTCACCTCCCCGCGCGCGCACACACGCAGACACACACACACAGGAGGAGGGGCGGAGGCTACACCTCTCCCTCTCCTCTGTGCACGATCTCCATTTTTTCCCCCCTGGCACGGGTGATGAAAATGCTGCTTCACTTCACTCATCATCCCTATCTGACTAGTTCTTTTTCATTTATTATTATTATATTATATGATATATATACTGTATATATATATATATAGTGCGCGCGCTCACAGTCTGTCCCTGCTGACGTCCCCTGCACCCCCGCGTGCGCGCTGAGCTCATCGTCCCCCTTCGGCACCGGACAGCTCTCACCTCCCCGCGCGCGCGCACACGCACACACACACACAGGAGGAGGGGCGGAGGCTATACCTCTCCCTCTCCTCTGTGCACGATCTCCATTTTTTCCCCCCTGGCACGGGTGATGAAAATGCTGCTTTACTTCACTCATCATCCCTATCTGACTAGTTCTTTTTCATTTATTATTATTATATTATATGATATATATACTGTATATATATATATATAATTAGCTGATTCAAAAATAATCCAAGTGAAGCTTCTGACCAATTACATCAAATATCAGAATCTATTTATGCCACAAATCAGAAGAAACGGCGACAGGAGTAACTTTGTTCACCCTTTTTAATGTGTAGTGTTTCGTCACAAATAATGACATGCGATCTGTAAGACCGCCACATTTGCACCTAGTCTCACTTCACAGCATCCACATAGATTTCAGCTTTTCTTCTGGCAGCTTGCACCTCATCCCTTTTATTTTTACAGGGTTTTAATGACTTCATGGTTTAGATCTCACACACACACACACACACACAATACTTAAAAAATGAACTGTAGATGATAGTGTCTAAATAGTGACAGAGGTGTAGAGTCCGGGGTTTGCTTTCTGCTCGTGATGCCAGCGGGAAGTTCAACCAGAGAGGCGGAAATCCATTTTAGCAGACAAACTAATAAACTTGTCGGCCGGAAACTGAATTCCAGAAATACTGACCCTTTGGGAATGTGTACCGTGTTACTGAGGCGAGGAGATGAACTAAAAGCCTGATGGACAGTATGTACGACGTCTAGAAAAATGGACGGTTTTATTGATCTGCTCCAGCTGCCCTCTTGGTTCTTTTCCGTGGAGACGTTTTAGGGGAAGCTCTGTCTGTAAGACAGGGTTAGACAGATTAGCTATTTGTTTCACCTTCACCAACAGTGGGAGAAAGAAATATGAGAATGTTGTCAGTGTTGACATTTGTGGTAAAAAAAACGAACATACTCATGACATTGAGAGTCTCCTGAGGAATCCAGCTGATGTCCACATCGTTAATCCCACCAGTACCCTTCTCTATTTTCACAGGGATTCGCTTTCTCTGCAAAACACAGGGTCAAAGACAACCATACATTCATTTATTTTTTAATCAATTTTATAAATTGGCCTGTGCTTACATCTCACTGCTTAATGACCATGGATACGAAGAGAGTGAATGAGTTCACGTTCATCACATTCATATCTTAAAATAATAAATGTAAGATTTAACTGAAGACAACTTCATACCGTCCTGGAGTCAAGGACCTGGTACATTCCAAAGAGCATCAGGATCACTAGTCCAGCCAAGAACACATACAGGAACATCCTGCAAATACAAAAAATAAATAGATACCAACATATAGTACATAGCTCATCGTAACATATTCAATGATTTATTCAAGCACTCAATGTAGACCTTCACTTAAGTGCAATTTACTTCCCTTACAAAGCCATTATGATGCCTGGCCATAAATTGTAGACATTTATTTTTAAATGTTTAAAAAATCTTTTCATGCAGTTTATTTCAGTATATCAAGCAGCCAAGCACATTTTTTTTCCCACTTGACTAACTGGGGATGATTGTATTAAAAACTACTTAAAAACAAGTAAATAATGGATGGGCATTTCGTCAGATCACTACTCAAGCAAATGGCAGCCTTTAAATGCAACTGTTGGTGAAACATAAAAATAAAATAAATTTGTTTCTCTCACTTGGCTAATTTGCTAATGACAGTTTGCGCATCTTGCACCAGCAGGACAATACTGACAACTAATCTCTTTGTGCTAATTTCACAGCTCCTTTTACACATTGTTACATGAGCTGGGAGAGCTGGTATTAAAGAAGCATTAAAGAGCTTGACATTGTCTTAGGAGACGAGGCAAATAATAATAATAACAAACATGTTAGGATATGGCATAAATCCAGGCGAAGAAAGTCTTACGTTTCTCCATCAAGTCCCTCTTCTTTTTCAGTGATGGTGACAGTCTGGTTATAAATGGCAGTCTGAAACACGTTGCCCTGGAGAAAAATCGCAAATAATTAGTGAATGAATACTTGTGAGCAAATACCTTTAAAACTCTGCAATAGTATTCACAATAATGCACAGCCTTTAACAACAACACACCTCCTAAACATATTTTATATTGAAAAACTTTTTTCACTTTTTTACCTCAGTGTCCAGATAGTTGAGAAGAATAACAAGACCAAAAGGACGACCAGCCATGGGCTGAGCTGGGATAAAAGAGTACTCAAAGGAGGCCTGAGCCTGTGGCTGCACTACGGTGCTCAGGGGCAATGCTGTGAACTGAAAACACAAACATGCGTCATTTGAAAAAAGAGTAATTACGCAGTAAATGTTTAATATATACAGTGGTATTCAACAACCATGACAACCTCTTCACTGAGGTACCGTTGCTAAATGTGTTTCTGCTCCAAGGTTGGGTGAAGTGACCGCTAAGTTTTTGGTTCCTAGGATCACAAGCACCGAATCAGGACTCGCATGATTTGTTAATATTGTGGGTTTATTATTAATATCTGCACAGAGTGTGTTTATTAATCGTGGTTAAGGAGACAGTACCAATAAGTAAACTTTATAAACAGTGTGAGAAAAAGAAACACCCTTAAAGTATAATTCAATATTTACATTTTTGAAAGGTTCTGTGTTGATAAAGTTGATAAGAGCTATATCGCTTGAATAAGTGATATTGCGGCACAGGGCGAGTACACTAAAGTTTTGCTTTGCAAACTGGGAGACCAAAGTTTTTGAAGTGAACCAAGATAAATAATATTTATTTATTTATAGTTGATCAGCTAAAGTACAGAGCTCGGAGCCCCTCCTACTGAAGTCAAAAGTGGTCAAACTTACATTCTGAATGTAGAACTGGAAGTCTTGGGGGTAACGGAAGGAGGCCTCCAACGACTGAACATTGAAATCCTGACTCCCCTTGTTGGTGAAACCCACCAGGAACCTCACGATCTCATTGGCAGGAAACTCTAAATTAGCGACGGATACATTTCAATGTGAACTACAGCCGGAACATCAGTTCAGTTCAAGCGTGAGTGTGAATATCGCTCAAGCTCGGGGAGTGACACCATGGACCGACCTTCTCCTGTCACAAAGAGGATGGTTGTGTCAGCATCAGGGTGAGAACTTAACAGTTTCTCAGCGGCTTCATCCGACTCATCTTCGTCTCCCTCCTGTGGGTGCACATTCCACTGTAACTTCACCACTTTTCATGTAAAATCTATCTGATTTGTCTGTATGAGCAGAGCTACGTACCGAGGTTTGCATCTGATCTTCGTCGGCGAGAACCTCTTCTTCGTCGTCTTCCTCCTCATCTATGGCAGCTTCACCGTCCTCAGTGATGTCCTCGGCGGAGTCCGACTCTGCAGAGACGTGGCCTAAACGGATAAGAAGCCATGATGAGATGGACTTTATGAGTGATGGTCATACGATCTATTATAGTGGTACTAGTTGTAGGTCTGGTTGAAATAATATTGATATAAAGACGTAAGCGAAGGCATCACCTGGTATGTAGGTGACTGTCGGGTGTTTTTATTAATGAATAGACCTTCTCTGGAAATCTATATTTGCCTGGTGTGAGAAATTGACCACAACATAGCCAGCCCTAAAATATAATATCAGATTCATATTGACAGATAACAATTTATCGAAAAATGTGATAACATGTTAATACAACTATTGTTTAAACTGAACAACACATATGCCTGGCAACATTGTTTTCGCACGTCTTAAAGGAAATTAACAGAATACATGTGTTAAACTCTGCCCCCCTGGCACAAATGAATATTGTGAAAAAGCTAAATCCAAGGCAGTATGCAAAAAAAAAAAAAGGAAAAGAAAAAAAGAAGGCATTGAATGAATGGATAACTCTAGTATTCGCACGCCGGAACTGTTGCTGCATGTTCATACCGTCTTAACGAGGTTATTGACCAGAGTGCAATTAAACCACTGACCAATGAAATATGAGTAATAACAACAGAACAACAACACTCCATTGACCGATAATGTGCGTCAGCGGGAGACCCACAAACAAAGTTACCACCTTATCTATGGTGACGTGTCCCAGAGAAAGGGAGCACTTAACTGTTCCTGCACCCCCCCCCCCCCCCCCACACACACACACAAAACTTTAGTGGATAAAAGAGCTAAGAGACATGGTAAAAGTCATCTTCGCAGAGTATTATTCCATGCTTGAACGGCAGCAGCTCGTAAATCAATTCCATTCACTTCCAAACCCGTGTATTTATTTATTTTCAGCTTTTATTGCCCTGGAGGTGAACGACACGTCCACCGATCCCCGTGAACACGGTTTTGGGTGCAGACACAAAGTTGCGTGTGCGTGTGTGTAGTAGCACAGTCTTACTGTGCCACGTCAATAGGTTCCAACACCAAAAAGACCAACGCGAGGCCACAGTTCCACCGTCGTCCGCCTCGGGGACGGGACGTGAGGACTCACCCATGGAGATCAGCCCGCAGGGGAAGGCCAGGAGGAACAGCAGCAGGAGTTTGGGTCCGATGTTGAACATTTTCGCGGAGTTGTGTGTTGGAAGATGTTTCCACATCAGCGTTGAGCAGAGGAGAGGACGGACGGACGCCGAGCAGGGGGCGTGGCCAGATGACGCATGCTCGGAAGCGCGTCTCCCGTGGATCCCACCCGTTCGAGGCTCCAGCGGGTCGTTTCCGAACAGGCTCAACCCAAAACCATGCAACAAACTGCAGGTACAAGCGTCACCTTCGTTGTGAAAACACACACAAGTAGAAACAAAAGTACCTCCGATGTCACAGAGAGACATGAACAGAGAGGTGAAACTGAAAGGGTTTCAGCACGTGTCAATAAACTAAAGGAATTTTGGACAGGATTCATTGTTGGCTGTAATCTGAAATTCAACCACTAGAGGCCACTACGTTACACACTGTTTACTACTTACTAATACTAATAACACTGTCTGACCTCTCTTGCGTGAAGATTCCTCACTTTAAATAATAATTGAAGAATCATGGCATAAAGATGGACCTTCTTCGACCTTCCAGGCAAGTGCACACACCTGGCAGGAGCCACTCAGTGTTGGCAGTTGGGCTGTGTACATTTTGACTTGACTGTCCCCAACCTGTCTGGCACTAAAGAACCCACATCCCAGAACCTCAATGCAAGAAGAGCATTACACATATAAAGTAAGGATATCTGCATGTTCCATGATGCAACCTAGTTGAAAACCTGTATTGAATGATCACTTTCTTTTTTTTGAGAAATTCTTATGTTCATATTGAAATGTTATAAAATAAATATGCAAGTTAAGTTTAAGTTAATTAAAGCAAAAGTGTTTTTTTGCTCATATTTGGGAATACTGTTAGAGGTTAAGTAATGTATCACGGGCATTTTACTTGTTGCCTTAACAATTAAACACGGCTTGCGGTTTTTCTGCAAAAAGCACACATCCTGTCAGGTGTCTACAGTCCTTTGAAAGACTTAGATAGCATCTCGTGAGCCTGAAAATGCAACACATTCTGTAGTTCTGTGTTTCACTTATACATTATTGAAAGAGACAGTGACGATTGTCGTTGTTTATACTGTATTAGCCATGACATCCTGTTGTAATAATACAGTTCACACACAAGGTAAGTTCTGAGAAGAGTCTTTTATTTATTATTTCAGAGTTGCATTTGAAACAAGTAGGGGCTGTTTGGTGAAGTAAATATATGGCTTTGCCGCTTTGCCCAAAGGGGCCATGCAGTGTGAAGCAGGTGATGTGTTTGATTGGTTGAGATTAATAACGGATTTAAGTTCAGTCGGTTTGTATTGTTAACCTTAAACCTTAACCTTGCATCAAAGTTGAGGTACTTTCAAGATATCAAAAACCTCATATATGAATCATATATATATATATATATATATATATAAATTGCGCATGGCAAGTTTATTTATTCTGGGAAAAATAACTCTACCGCAGTATGTTGGATTGAAACGGTGTCTTACAAATGTGGCTTAAGATGGGAAATGAATTTAGCATGTTTTGCTGAGCATGGTTTCGTGCACAAAAAACCAAGAGTGCTCTACAAAAAACACTGTGCTCCCATTCAAGCATCGGGCGGTAAAACTACATCTTCAACTCTTGACAATTGAGATGAAACCTTTTGACTTTTTGAATTGTCATGTTTTTTTCTCGCAACATTGATAGAAGCAGTCCACGGATGAAGTAAAGAGTTATATTTTATGTATTCTCCTGTGCAAAAACAGCACGTCATTGTCCTTAGCTCCTAAAACAGACCTTAAACGTCTGTGCTGGGGAACCACAGTGGTGCAGTGGTTTCACCTCAGTGTTCCAGTGGGGGTCTGTCTTTACTTTACACCAAATCTGCAGAGGTTTTTCTCACACAGTTTCAAATATGAGGTCAGCGCCAACTGTGTGAATCATTTCAAATGATCCGTGGTAAATATAGTTCTCTCTCTGTCCTCTAGAACTGTATTGGCCTTGTAAACCACATGTGATGGAGGCAGTGATTGGAGTTATCGGTGGAATGCTGTTTATCTCTCTCTCTTGGAATATTCTTTTCTTCGTATCAAAATATTGCTCTGGTAACAATTTTAGTTGGCTTTTTAAAAATCAAGTCTAAACCAATTGATTTGGACGTCTTATATACTAATGTTATTTTGGTATATTATTCCTCAGGAAAAGGGAAATGTCGAAGACAAAGGTATGTAGGTTTTAATTTACCGTTCAAACGATCCTATTGCCAACCCACAAAATATTACAAAAAATCTCTTCTGTATTACATTTTAAGACATAGCCAAAGGCAGATGGAAGATAATCCTATTTATGGAAACTTAAACTACATACATACCGGTAAGTGACTTGTGAGGGACTATGTCGCCGCCCTAATATATCTGTGTTTACATTCTTTTAACTTTTTCATGGACCTGCCTTTGTTCACAGAAGCTGATCCCCTGCACTCATCTCTTAGCTCGTCATCTTTGAGTGTCAATCGGAGAGTCCGTTCCAACTCACAGGTATAAACCATAACCCCTTTTACCAAAAAGAAACCATCACAGCATATTAGACTAGACTAGAGCAGAACGTTTTCGTTGCCTTTTGTGCACAACAAAACGTTGACAATCTATTCATAATAATGTTTGCCACATTGGTTGTTTTTTTGTTCCTGCCTTCAGTCCAAGATTCCGGATTGCTATGCCAATGTGGCCCGGAAGCCTCCGAGGCCGCAGTCGGGCCGCACCTCTCCACAGATACAGTACACGAATGTAGTTCAGGTCGTGGTGCCCCCAGAATCGGAGAAAGAAGACGAAGGCAACACACACAGCCTCTCCACCATGTCCGATCTGTATGCTTCTGTGCAAACTCAGCGCACTAAAATTGTCGACACTACAGACACCGGAGAGGACTATGCTAACCATCTCTGAAAGAAGCACAGTTACTTGATGCTGTCATGCCATGCACGATCTATTTTTATTTCCAACTTGACCTGCCACCACATGACGGCACTGTTTGTCATCATATCAAAGGTGACAATCCCTCCACTGAGAAGCGATGAGTGTGTGGGTGTGCTTTCCATAGTTTACCTCTCACGCAAACTTACCCACCGCTCCTACTAACTAGTTAATTGTATTTATTTGCTTGCAGTTTCAATTCGTGTTCGGGGGTATCGTCATGTTTTAGTGTACTACTTATAAAGAAAGAAATCTAACTTGTGCTTTCATGGCAAGAGTGAACATTTTGACTACCTTAATCCTATGTATTTCAGAGGAGGTATAAACTAATGTCACTTGCTTATTTTGCTTTTATTTCGAATAGTATGGATAATACTTAAGGCAGCAATAATCGATGGGGAAGATTTTGTACATACATAATGAATGAACGTAACAAGGTTGCAAGACAGTTATTGTATTGTCCACAACCAGAACAAAGCCCTACACTTGGGGAAGGGGAATGGCAGTCCTTAACATCTTTTTTGTGAAATGATGGTAAGAAGTTTCTTTACGACGGCAAATCTAATTCGCAATCAATATCACTAGGACACTTGAATTTTACTGAAGACAGTTTGCCTCCATTAAGGAGGCTTCTTCCGGGATCAAAAATGCTTAGTATGCATGAATGTTTACTAAGACTCTTAATGAATCACCAGCTTCCCACCAGTCAGTCAGAATGGATGAAGCCTCTAGGATAAAAGTTGAAATGTCTAATGAAACAGCACAGCTCAATTGTACCACTTTTAAATACACCATCAGCGGTCAAATGTCATTTTGTACATTTTAAATATTCAAGCGTATAGTTATGTTGGTCATTTGATAGACTGCCGTGAAAATGTCCATCAGTTTTGAATGTTTGTCACCAGCAGCATCGGCTTTATCGACGGCGAGGTTCAAAGTTATCGATCTCTCATACACATGCCACCCGACTCCTTTACATAGCACCGAGTCGCACCCAACAAACAAACTTTGAGTTATATCCTTCCACCCACTCACACATGGACTGTGCATCATCCCGAATAGCTTGTTGTTCTTTTATATGACACCTTTTATGCATTTATGTTGCTGAGTCTTTGCCAGAGTTTATGATGCAAAATCCAAAACAACCATATCAGTGTATCACTAGAAGTACAATTTCAAAGCAAACAAACATATAAGGGTGAAAGAGGCTGATCGATAGCAGACCAATGTAATAATATAGAAAAGAGGAATTGGACAATACTGTATGTGTTTTTTAAGAACTCAACTTTATTTGTAACTGTGACATTCAAACTTCAGAGGTGGTAGACAGTTCTCTGTATCTGGTATCACTCTATGAGTTATACACTTTTCCCAAAATGCAACTGAATGGAAATATGATGGAACTTACGTAAGGCTTGATGCTTTTTAACCTCTGGTTATCATTCAGAAATCACTCGGCTATCACTCCTGGTAGAACGTAAACCTGCCATTTGTTATTTATTGCTTTTGTTATATTGCTTTAAGGACTCAATAAACATTTGACAGGCTGTTAATCCCAGCAGATACTGACGCGAAACATGGTTATTTTGTTTTCAATTTAATTCAAATAAAAGTGGCACAATAATACTTCTGCAAATTTGGACCAACAGAACACAATATGGATAAATCAAATAATATTTGTCAGTAAATGTTTTTTTTTACTTACTGGCCACCTTCATTATTAGTCTATTAGTGCACTCTAGTAACCTGTTGGTGGTGTGCAATAAAAAGATGCAATGGGGGGGTGATTATTATGTAAAAATAGTCAAAAAAAACTCCCTGTAATAAGTAATATATGTGCAGTCAATGTCAATATGATATGTTAATGTACAGACATTGTAAATTCAAATGGTTGTTGAAAGATTAAAGTAGAAAGCTACAAGATGTCCGCAAATAATAAGTGTAATTAAAAAATATATAATTTATATATTTATATTTTTTATTATTTTTATTTATAAAATACATTTACAAAAAAATGCATAACATTTTGTATCAATGACAATATCAAAATGATCCTATTTTACAGTTCTTTGTAAGTTTTGATTTTAAATACACAATCCCAAGAGCAACAATTATGAATCGTTTAAGGACCATCCAACTCTAAGCCCAAATTGATTCAATCCCTCCATAAGGTATATTAATTAATGAGACAACATAAAAATGTGAATAATATTTTAATGTTGATATAGTTTCTAAAATTGAAATGACTCAAATGTACCAAAAAAACACAGGTGTTCTACCAAACGCCCTAGCGTGGCACCTCAGGCTTGTTTGGTCACCGAATTTATTTGTTCTTTTTCATCATAGCTTATTGGGGTCGTGAAGACTGCACTGTCAAAGTCTGACGGCATGTCAAAGAAAAGGTTATCATCAAAGCAGTCCTCGTCAGGAGGCGATGCCAGGAAGGGCAACCTTATGACCAAACCGGTGAGCAGCCCACCAACTGCAGATGCTGCGATGGTGGAGAACACAGCTGCGACCTGGTAGAGCGCTTGTTCCTGTGCGGTACGGCCCAAGCCCGGCTTCAGTCCAGGAATCAACGCCTGCAGCTCCAGCAGCTTCGGGTCTCCTTCCGGTGGCGACCGATGGGAGAAGATCTGATACATGCTGGGCCCGTAGGTCTCCTCATTGGCTAAGAGGATGGCACAGATCCCTGCTGTGGATGATATCAAGCCAGTGAGCCCGTGGAGATTGTGAATACCACACTGGTCTTGGATCCTCATGCGTCGGGCTAAAAAGGGGGTCAGATACCTGTATCCAAAGAAACAGGCAGTACAGCCCATGATGCCCAGGGCATACGCGGCTACGGGCGAAATCATCATGTCCACAGAAGCCCCGACTGTCACGCCACCGGCCAAAGTCACGTTCTGAATGTCAGCCATGGTGAGTTTACCTCTCTTGTTAAACATGGCTGAGAGGGCAAAGGCAGTGAGTGTAGAGGCGCTCAGACCTATGAACGTGTGGAGTATCGCTCTGTGTTGATCATCGCCCTTAAACGTCAGAGCGGAGTTGAATGAAGGCCAGAAGACCCAAAGGAACAGTGTGCCCAGGAAAGATAAAATGTCAGACTGATAACTGGTTACCTCTTTGGCATGTCCATCATTCAATCCCGGCCGGTACAGAACAAAAGTCACTCCCAGACCAAAGTAGCACGCAAACAGGTGGATAAGAATGGTGCCCCCTGCATCGTTGATCCTAATGTATTTCAACACTGCCCACTCGGTCACTGCAAAGACGGGGATCTCCAGCAAAGCCATGACCAGGAGCTGCACGGGACTGGTCTTTCCCAGCACAGCGCCAAACGAGATGAGCACCACAGCGCAGGCGAACTCTGCATTCAGCAGGTTGACCACCCCCAGGTGAATTTTTCCATCATAGTAAAACTGGAAGAAACCTTGGATCAGGATGGCCCACTGGATCGCAAATGTAGCTGTGAGAAAGTTGAAGACCATTCCGCTGAAGCCGTAGAATCGGAAAAAGCCGAGCAGACAGCCGAAGCCTATGAATATCAGTACCTGCACGTCAACAAAGTACGGATAGTCACGGTACACAGAGTTGTCCATTGGGTTGGTCTCGTTGTTCTGCAGCTTAGCGTTGGCATTGTCATCGTAAGTGACAAAGACAGCGTACAGAGCCAGGATGACGACCTCAAACACCAACACGAGCACCGGCAGGCGCACCCGCAAACTTGTAGACGCATTCATGATCAGGCCCAACTCGCAGTCCAGAGAATGGCTTCCCAGCTGCACCAACATCCCTTTTATGTCTCTATTTTATCAGATAAGAACAGTTAATGACAGTGGCTAAAAAGCACAATCTGAACCATGGTGATTTACCACTGCAGCACAGTCCAGTACTGTCAGCTTGAGTCACTCAGATCCCTAATATTACCTTTAGTCCCTATCTTGACTTTAACCTTGAAGCTTCGATAACATGAAATCACTGGAAGCAGATTAAGAAGATGGGTAACTAAATGATTATTGAAGATAATGAAATACAAAAGCTTTGAGGGAATTTGACCCGACCAAGGCTAAATGTGCTATACTCTAGCACGACATGTTTCAACATTACCACTTTATTCTCTTTTTAACCTTTAACTTTGTTCACTATAAACCTGCATTTTCTCCTGCTATATTTATGGTATAATTTGCCCTGCCATATACTATTATTACACATATTTGTTGTGTTCCTTGAATGTTAATGATATGCCATAATAAGAGACAGACCTTTTTGACTTTTTTCACAGTTAAGAAGAATATAATAGTAAAAACACTAAATGACTTTAACCCATTTAGCTACAGCTACTTAAAGTTTGAGTGCCCGTTGATTGTAGATGTTGGCTTTTTGTCAGATGTATTATTGTACACTTATAACAAAGCTAATGTTAATGTTTTTGGCCACATAATTGACAGGCATAGATGTATTAATTATTTTTTGTCTAATTTGTAACCAGTGAAACATTTGATCATATTTTTTCAGCCCTATTTTTTTCGATTTTTTCAAATACATGAAGAAAGGCCACATTTAAGCCTAGATTGTTACAAATATGATTTTTATTTAAAAAAAAGGTTTGCCTTTATGCTTGTGAAATCCATGATTATTGTTTCAGCCCATGGATTAAACTGTGTAAAGTAAGAGCTGAATTCCAATTTTGATTTAGAGTGATTTAGAAATACCACGTACGTCCATGTTCCATTCCGAGGCGCTGGGGGCAGCAGAGGGTAAAACACCCGGAGGAGGAAGACGAAGGCGAGCTCCCAGAGTGCTATGCAGTGCCAACGTATGCAAACAGGAACATGGCTACCGGCGTTTAACATTGGCAGTCCATTTTAATATCGCACTTCTGTGGTAGTGTCAAGTTCGCCGTGTCACCTCGACTGAAGGAAAAGGTTCTGCAGAGAGATCCGCGGAGCCACAGACTCACTGAAAACAGCGCGTTGTCGTTCATCAGTCACAGGCAGGTAACGGATCAGCTAGCTTGCTCGGCAACGTTAGCATCGTTGCTCAATTGCTATTTGCGCTAACTCTATTTTTTTACGTTTTCTATTTGATGTTACTTCTGAAATCAGCGTTTTAACTGACACTCGGAGCGACACACCCCAGTTACGCCACACGTTCAGTACGTGTTGCCACGTTTTAGACGTATTTTAGTTTCTTTCTGTTTGTATATGTGGCTGTGTGATAGATGGAGGATTGACACGACTGCAGTCCCCTGTGATTTCAGCGATTTAATGTATTCAAGAAACAAAACTTACTGTGGGTCAATCGTTGTTTAGTTGATATTCATATGTAGGAACAGCTTTTCGTAAGAAGTCATCGTGTGATAAATATATTTATTACATACAATTATATTTGTGTGAACGCTACTTGTGATGTTCATTATCGTTATTTTTATTGTTGGTTCTTTTGTCCCCTTCAACTATTCAACACATTGAAATATTGATACATTTTCAACAATGTGTACATTATGAAATTCAAGCTTTTTCAACCATTTTCAACACTTCAATGCATTAATGCTTGTGTTCAGCATGTGTATACTGTACACGGCATTAGAGGATATGCAATTCTAGATATAGATTTAAAAACCCAGCTCTAACCGCCCAGTCAACTCACTGATGCTTTACCAAGAGGAGGAACAGTCTTTGCTCATGTCTGGTCTTTGCCTACATTCATTCACATTTGTGTCTTCTTGGCACGGATTTTTTAAGATTATAGTCTACCTGTCTGTGAAAACATCGCAGGTGTATGTTAGAGAGAAAATTCACCCTGAAACAGAAGTAGTCCACTCAAATGTTGACTGGTTTTAGTTGCCTATTTTGGTTTTCTTGATGCAATCCTACATTTTTCCAAAAAAAATACTAGAATAGAGGAATAGAATAGATTAAAATATAGCCAAATAAAGTGTTGTAATACAGACCGTCTTGAATTAATCCAACATTCTTTTACAGTGTTGGTCAAAATGGCAAGTCCAAGGACCAGAAGAGCCCTGAAGGAAGTTAGAACCCAGGATGAGAATAACGTAAGTCTATTGTCACCTGTCATTAAAATATTAGATAATCCTTCTCGGAGTTCTACACAGATCCCCTTTGTTTCGTCCTCTTTCTATTAAATGATAAAAGCAATTTCCAGATAGAATTTCACCTCCAGTGAACAGTTTTTGACCCTCTGAACCGAGACATAAATTAATGAAGACAACAGTTTCACATTTACACATCTACTCATGTAAATGTTATCATTATGGTTTGTACTTTATATTAAAGTATTGTTTAGTATAGTACCATTAGGATAAAAAAAACGGGGATTCATGAAATGTTATGTACAAATCTGAAAATCAAGGTTTTAATTAATATTCTTTTAACGTTATTTGTTTTCTTTTCAGTTGTGTTTTGAATGTGGTGCTTTCAACCCTCAGTGGGTTAGTGTGACCTATGGCATTTGGATTTGTCTCGAGTGCTCTGGAAAGCACAGGGGCCTTGGAGTACATCTCAGGTAAGAAGCTGTAAACATCCGTTTTTGGAATATTGCACAGATTTTTTACAGTTCATTGATCATGAATGAATAAACATGCATTTTTGTAATCTGTATCTCTTCTGCACAGTTTTGTGCGTTCTGTCACCATGGACAAGTGGAAAGATATTGAGCTTGAGAAGATGAAGGAAGGAGGAAATGGAAAATTCCGCTTGTTTCTTGAACTCCAAGATGATTATGAACCCAACTGGACTTTGCAAGAGAAATACAACAGTAAAGCTGCTGCTCTCTTTAGGGACAAGGTGAGCTGTGTAGACCTAACGGTCTAAGATTAAAGATTGTTTTTCTTCTGAATTAAGATCCATTGCAGATCTATGCGACAAGTGACATTATTTTGTTTTTATGTTGACTATGTTGATTCAAGATTTAAAATGATAATTGTTATTGGAAAACAAAAATAATTAATTTAAAAAGCCGACCTTGTTGATGATTTCAATTCTTGGTGTGACATACGGCAGGTTGCAACTTTAGCAGAGGGTAAGGAGTGGTCCATAGAGACATCATCTGCCAAAAACTGGACATCTCCTCAACCCAAAGGGAGCCTTTCGTCCTCTCATCGGTGAGTGAAGGACGTTTTGAACGGAATGCAAGATGTGTGTCATATCAGCAGCTATCACAGCAGTCAACTCGTGTTTCTGGTATTTAGCTCAGGAGCACCTGGGCAAAACTCGGCAAAATCCGGCGACAAAGCTTTCGAAGACTGGCTGAGTGACGATGTTAACTCTTATCAGAGGTAAGAGCCATAGGCTCTCGAAATTTCTCCTATAAATAACTCTTCTGTTGTCTTCTGTAAAATGTGTTTTTTTTTTATTATACATTCTTAATGAATCTACAGTGGAGGAGGTTACAGTGGCAATCAGGAGAATCGGTATGTTGGCTTCGGCAACACAGTGACTCCGGAGAAGAAAGAGGATGACTTCCTCAACAACGCCATGACTTCTATTTACTCGGTAGATCTTTTTGAAAAACAGATATGCGTGATGTCACTTTATGTTGTCCTGTTCTTCTCATGTGACTGTTTGTTTTTCTTTGTTTTGACAGGGTTGGAGCAGTTTCGCTGTTGGAGCTAGCAAGATTGCTTCAATTGCTAAAGATAATGTAAGTAGCTTTTAAGCAATATAACAACAACTGGTATGACAACGGTTTCACCAAATATAACATTGATCATTATTATTTTTCTTTTCATATCTTGAATAGACATCTAAACTGGCCAACCAAGCAACTTTAAAGGTAAGACTAATGTAGTCATGGGTAACCCAAACTAAGTACTGATAGTTAAGGCTGTTTATCTGTTAGAATATTATTCGAGCTTTAGCATTGACAAACGTTTTTCTTGGTGAATCTGTTGACATGTTGCATAAACATTCAAGCTGGAATAACTGTGATTACTTTAATATCTCTTTGCCCTCTCTGGATGTAGTTAAGGGGCTATAAAGCACCCCCAGAACCGGTAAAGCAGATACTAGGTGCATGGTGCTTTTCCCCACATGTTCTTTTTGATAATGCGTATTACTCACGTTATTTATTTTTTTGTCCGTTTATTTGCCAGTTTTTCATCAGCAAAACAAACATTTTGAATGTCGTTCATGTGCTTCAGCTTAAAGATACTAACACACGTTGCGTCTGTTTTGGTGCCTGTACTTTTGAGTTTATGGATAACCCGTGAAAGACGGTTAGCAACTGTATTGTGTGATAGTGTATATTATGAGGTGGAGATTGCCTTAAATCCCTACCCTTAATATAGAAATGCTGTTCACTCACCTTTAAAAATGGGTTATCCATTCATGCATGGCAGTTTTTGTCTCGACTGCAAGCGGTGCAAATAATGGATGTAATGGATTCAATGAACTGCAAAAGTGAAGCTATTTTCTTATTTTTCTTCAAAATAGTAAACAATGACAGTCCTTGGGAAAATCTTTAAAAATAACTCATTCAAATGAAACTCGTCTTAATGTCCGGGACTGCAGATGTAAACCCTGAAGTTCAAGGGTGCTAACTCTTACCTAAACTGCACAACTTAAAACACAATGTGCTTGTGTACAACAAGGAAGGTTAAAGCAATGCAAGTGTTTTTTGAACCATTACACCATCTAGTGCTTGTTCAGTGTCATGGTGGATTGGAATGACAGGGCTCACTAACCCCAAGAACAAATGGCCCAGTGTGTTGCGGTGCTGTGAATGTTTAAATGTGTTTCATTGAAGTGAATTCTCCCCTCTGACTTCCAACTAGGCCTCAGAGTTAGGACAGACATTAAATGAGAATGTTATCAAACCTACCCAAGAAAAGGTAACACTGGTGTTTGAAGTTGCTAATTTGGTGACGAGTGCAGTGCTTTAGAAAAAAAAAACTGCTTCAGGTGTGAATGTGCTATTTTCTACACTGCTTTATCTGTCAACTTACACTAAACGACAAAAGCTGCATTACATAATTTCATTTTGATAAAAAAAAAAAAAGCAAATAAAGTAGAAATGAATGTGATATTACATGAGCCATCCTAACACTGAATCAGACCGTGTTGCATTGGCATCAAATACAAATAAATTCCTGCTTATTAAGAATAGGAAAACTGATGGTTACGAATTAGTGCACAACCAATAACATTGCTTACAAGGAAATGCATATTTTTACAAAAACGTATTCTTGAATTTCCCAAATCAACTGTAAGCATACGATTTATATATATATATATATAAAAAGGTCTTATTTGGCCAGAAATTCATCCCAGACTTCAGTGCTCTATGACAAAAGACAATTTGCCCCAGTATTGGTCCTCCAGTGAGATTTTCTAATTGCGTTCTGGAAAAACACAAAATGACACAACCTGGAGCTCTTTGACTGACAATAATCTGCTCAGTGGATTCACACAGTTGCAGGGTGTTTGAACTTTATTGTTTTCTGGCCAGCATGCCTTATCCAAGTAATGTCTTCCCCAAAATCGCAGTGAGTGTTTTCCACCCAAATGCTTCCGCATAGCTGCTCTAACTTGTATTGTCAATGAAATGCTCCTGGTTGTGTCTTTATGAGTTGAAGCTGAGAGGAATTAAGGCCCGTGTGGCTGTGAGAAATCATGCAAATGTTCATGAATCCAAATACAGTATGACGAGTTTTTTTTATTAGTGGAAATGTATAGGTCAAAATTCAGTAGTGGTTTAAAAGCAGGTGACTGATGGTTAAAAGAAATGCTTTTGTCTTCTAATGTACAGTTGCTGTCGTTGAAGGGGTTCTATAGAACTTTGCAGCAGTCTTCTTGCTCTAGTGGAGAATGGTGGTTTGTTTCTCTCTTGATCAATGTTCATGAATAGCCTTTTGTTAGACTAAAACAAAAGGTTATTCTTTTTTTTCATGCTGATTATCCCCTTAACCTCACAAATGTTATCACTTTCTTCAAAATCGAAAACAAAATGACGTGCACTATTATGTTCTGTTTGGCAAGCATATTTGGATTGAGATTGTTGATGTTTTTTGTTTTTTCTAGTTTTAAATAATAATCTTCATCAATCAATTTGCATTAATCCAGGTGAAAGATGGCAAATTGCTTGATGAAATGACAGTCAGCATCTCTGGGCTGGCAAACAAGGTAGGCTGGGCAGTCCTCTGCCGTGTTGCAAACCTAGTCTCCTGGGGGAGGAAGTGTAGCTTTGGCCCAATCTCTGTGTGGTTACGCCAGGGCCTCGAAGTCCTGGTGTGTAAAATCATCGCAACCCTCCAGGGAGACTGGTTTTGCTTTAATGATGAGTGCACAATGAAAAATATTAACTATCGGAATCTCTCATTTTTTTTCTTGCTGCCATTATTGGTCTGGTGGTGAGTACGATGTTAGAAATTTGTGAGCACCTTTGGTAATACCGCTCATTTGTGTGGCTGAAACACAGTGTCGCGCCACAGCTCATTTTATGAAGTGGTTGTGTACTAAATATTGATTGTTTATTGTGTTTAAAGTCCTTCAATAATTGTGTTTAGCTTATGTCTGGATTTTGCTCAAAATGCAGTGTAATTGTCATTCGTTTCTTACTGAGGTATTATGCATAATAATTTTGTTCTTGCCTTTTCCATAGTTTCAGGGAGCTGGTTCAAAATTGACTAACCTCTTCTCGGGAAAGCCAGAAGATGGGTAAGATAAGATCTTTTCTCATATATGATTTCATTTTATGAAACATGAACTGTTCAAATATGTCTTTATATATTTGCCATGGTCAGGTCCGAGGGAGAAAGCTATCAAAACATGGATGCCACTGAGGGATATCAGGGCAGTTCTAGCCAGCCTGTAGCAAAGGACTTCTGGGAAACCTTTGGCAGCAACACCTCCTTAAAGGCCAAGCAGTCTCCGAGCAGCGACAGCTGGACCATCGCAGACAATTCTGCAAAGAAGAGCTCTGACAGTTGGGACAATTGGGGCTCCGAAGCCGCGTCCAACAACAAACACAGCGCTGAGGAGGGCTGGGAGGCCTGGGACAACAACTGGGAGAACGCAGATGGTAAGACGAAGAAGAGTCCGACGAAACCTTCTGGGGACACCTGGGATAATGCAGACTGGTAATGTCCTCACAACCATACCTCATCGTTTTCCCCCTTATATTTTTCTGGCCTTTCTTTCCCCCGCCGTCTCTCTCTGTCTCTCTGCTCGTCTCACTGGCACTTTCGGGGGGAACGAGCTGTGTCTGCTTTGTTCCGGTTTATCCATTCAAAAAATATATTTATTTATAAAACCCAAGAAACGATGAACGAACACCAGGGCCGCGCTCATTACTGAATAAATAAATATCCATATTGACTTGTAGTCTTGTATATTAGTGTAAATGACTTGAATCAAAGAGACTAATGATGAATCTATGTCGATATAGTCGTACATTTTAACTCCTTAAATTACAAAATTGATTAGGGTAAAGTAGAGAGTGTTCATATTATTTGGTGGGTTAAATTATACAGGTTTTCAATTCACCGCAAAAAACAAATCTCTGCATGAGATTGAATATCTAACCTTGTAAATATGAATCCTTGTAAATACAGTATGATTGACTAAACACTAATCACTTTCATTTGTGTTCAATCAAATGCCCTGCTCTGCCCCTGGACCATTGACACGTTTTGTATTTGCAAACGTTATTTTGAAATGCATATTTGATAAAAAAGCCAATTTTCATATTGTAGTCATAAAATACGTCGGATTCGAGCAACAATTAACCAAAGTGTGCCATCAGTTGAGGGGTGTGAGACGAAGCCCGAAAATCCTGCAAATGGATGCATATATTGCTTTGGAGTAAATGGCTATTTCATGCTCGTGTCAAGCAACACGCATACATATTACATTTCAGGCAGATAAAAAATAATTCTGATGGGGTTATTACTATATTGTGATTTCACACGCAATTTGTCTACTGACAGCTCAAAACCTAATTGTGGTTCCTATTAAAACACATTCATAGCAATGGTCTTTGGTGACAGATCATATATCTGCATTTTTGCAATTTATCACCTAACTTTGGGTGTTTTTTCTTTCAATATTGTCCCCTTTTCTTTTTCTTTATCTAAGCTTAGATTTGACAGATACTGTTTCATACAGTTGGGATAGGCTACATGGATTTGTTCTTTTCAATTCAAGGCTTTTTGACACCGTCTTTGGCATCTAGCTCAAGCACACTGCAAACAATGGTTACCATAAATTCCGGACTATTGAGCGGACCTAAATATAAGCCGCACCCACTGAATTTGAAAAAAATATTTCTTTTGAACATGTATAAGTGTCTGCATTGAAACAAATGAAATTTACTCGGGCTTTAACGAAAGACAATGCCTGTAACACGGCTTGTAACAAAAATAAATAAAGAGTAGTATACCAAGAAAGTAATTGGTCACTATCCTCCCCCTCCTGAGCACTGAATTCATCTCATTCGGTGTCTGAGTTGAACAGTCTCGGATGAATTGCTTCATCCGATGTTTGCTCAGCCTCGTTTTCATTGTCGCTCTCGTCACTTTCATCCCACTCAGCACGGAGCGCCACCTTAAATGCGCGATTTACACTGATGTCGAGGGGCTGCAAAAACGTTGTTGTACCCCCAGGAATCACAGCTGGTCGCCTTCAACATGAAAGCTTCATCGTATGCATTTCTCCGTGTCTTTGCCATGATGAGGGTGTGTGCATGACAAAATGACCGGTCAAAATGATTCAGTGGGAGCGCGCTAGATTTAATGTAAACCGTTTAATTGGTCCACCTTATCCCGTTCGGCAATTTCACTGGTCTAATGTGACGGAACTCAATTTAAAAAAAATTATAATAATAAAAAATCCATATATTAGCCGCGTCATGTCGTGTTTAAGCCGCAAGGTTCAGTGCGTGGGGGAAAAAAGCAGCGGCTTATAATCCGGAAATTACGGTAATATTATAAAATAAAAATGCACACACATTCTTTATAATTAAGAATTTCACAGTTTTATCTTGAATGCACAACCGTTTTTTTTTTTTTTTTTATTAACTGGTGTTAAAAAAAAAGTGTATGGAGTTCATTGTAGATTTCATACAAATTCCATTATTGCTGGGTCATTGTATATGGCGTGTGTACTTTATGTGGGTTGTGTTTAAATAACTAGACAAAGTTGGAAACTGTAGATTCTTATCCGCATGTTTTTGTGACTGCTGAACCTGTAAGCCTGTAACTTGTGACCTCAGCTTAACTGACAAGCCATTGTAAATCCCGCCTCCTCTGAACCTATGCTCATACTCCACATCTTGAGTAGAGTCATTGCACCTTGAACGTTACGTAATGTGCGGATTTTGTCACAGATATTTACACCATGAACAAGTGACTTGTGGAGAATCTCATTATTAGCTGGTGGCTTAGATAGCCATAGCTCTCAGAAGGCTTGTTATGAATTAATTTGACCAACCTGCCGCGTCCGCAGTCATACAAAATGGCAGTTTCAATAAACACTGTTTTTCTGTTTTTTTAACAAGTAGCAATGTAATCAGTGTGACAAAGTTTAAATTAAAGTACTGTAAAGGGTTTAGAACGAAACAAATCTTGCGGCACCTTACCCTACGTGGCCTTAGATCCTCTATAATAGTGTGCCATTTAGCCAACTGCAAAGTTGAAATTGTTTCTACATCCGATGATCTGCATATTGTCATTTTTCATAAACAAAAACTACAGGTCAAACTGAATTCAAGTACATTTAAACTGAACCAACATCAGCAGATACTTAGCTTTGATTATACCTCTTTTGAGCTTTTACATTAGAGGCTGAAGTTAATGATAAATATAAGATGACATGTCTTTTTTTTTATATATATATACAATTATTTGAAGCTTGGGGGTGTGTGCCCAGTGGTCAGTAATCAGCTGTTCACAGATTGATATTGCTGCTGGATTGTCATTTGTCATTGGGGCACAATAACCTATGCTGTACCTTACAGGTGTTCATCATTGGGCCTTGTGACTGATAAATCCCATTTTACTATCACATGATTTCCCGGAAAACGTTATTCCATGCCCATTTCCTACCTCTGAAAAGTTTTCAGTTTACTGATGAGTACCCTGTAGGGAACGTGTTTTTTTTTTGTTTTCTTTGACCTTCAGTATGGTTTTGTTGTAGATCTTATTATAGCATATTTGGTTTGCTGTAACTTATGTTGTGTTCATTAAAACAAATGTGTAACAGCAAAGCAGAAAAGATCGCTCCATGGTGTTGGTGTGTTAAATGAGTGACAATGATGTTAAAAGATGGATCTCTCCTGTCGCTTAACCTCTGCAATTGTGTTCACATATGGTCATGTGTTAAATGCCTTAAAAAATATATTTGTTTGAATTATTTGTTTATATTGATGTCAATTTGTGTTTGTCTGAAATTGAGGTTTACATATCTCTAAATTAACATCTAAGATAATGTCAAATGATGGATCCTAACCGTCAACATAATTTTTTTTTTTTGAGGATATGACACAAAAACGAACACATTGACAGGAAATTCATCTGAGGCTGTGCTGTGATAACTCAGATTGGAAAGGGAAATAATCCATAACTGAACAGACACATGTAAAAGAGCTTGTAATTCTAACAGAGTGTAGTTTTATTGTTGGTGAATGTCCTTTTGGCGTTACTGGTACCCTTGATTTGTTGTAAATATGCAGAATGTGTAATTGAATGAAATGCATCGAGTAGGTATACTTCAGTCAGATCCAATTTTATTTTTCGGCCACATAGCCTGACATTACTTTTAAACTTTAAATTTCCAGGGCAGCAATTTTGCTCGGTGTCCGTGCCTGTTGAACATTTGAGTCCATGTTTGTTGCTGAATCTGTCATGTCAGAAATACTTATTTTTGATGTCGTGCATGAGATGTAACTTTGAACAAAATGCATTCTGCTGTATTTGACCTTCAAAAGTTGTTTCCTCAGTGAGTTGAAGTGCAGTTGTCTGCTTGCTCCTTCAAGTTTCACCAGCAACATTGCCTCGAGGTGCGCCAGTGTTACATGCTCGGTCGAAGCTGTGGATATTTTCCCTGTACACATGGTTTCTGTGGTGAATAAAAATGTATTGTGCAGTAAAAGCAATTGTTTAAACCCTCTGTGAGAAACTTAAGAGATATAAAATTATAATAGAATAATATAAAATCAAATACAACTTTGTATTACTGATTGGCTGTATTGGTACAGCACAATTTGACATGTTGAGAAGATTTTTGTAAAATGAGTGGCTTTTGGTCAAAGAGACTAATGAAATTGTTAATTAAATCATTATCAGTCATTAACAAATAAAAAAAACTGGACGAAAAAATCCAAGCAAATATTGTAAGGCCTTAAAACCCCACGAGCAGAATCTTGGGAGGAAGGAAGTCGCCAACTTTTTTCTTGGTCATCCACACCTGTGAAATCCTGCCTCAACAAAAACTGATTGCAAGAATCCTCAAAATCCTTCAAACTTGGGACAGATTTTAGAGCAGGCATTTTACAGGGTGATGCTTTCTGGGTTTTTGGCATTGAATACCGCATGTTTCAATAGTTGCATTGATGGAAGTGTCGAATATGGCTAAGGGAGGTCTCATTAAGTCGCGAACAGTGTCCGTGGCCGTGCGTCCTGCGCCTGGACAAAGATGCGACGGCGTGCTGAAATGACAAGAGGTGACACATTTATACTGTGTCCCTCCCACAAGGCGTGGAAACGTGTCTCCTTTCCAAAAGTGCTTCACTCGGAAGAGAGGGACACCGAGGGCATCATCGATGGCCCGTTCACAGGGGTGAGTAACGCCGAGCATCGACACAAAACGGCCAAATAGGCTTTTAGCAAAAAACAAACAAACGCGGACACATCAAAGATCAGGACACGATGCGAACAGCCGCCGACCGAGACACAGGCTGCATCCTCGCCACCGCAATGGAGGAGCAGACGGGCACTGGCTGGATGACGGGGGAGCATTGACCGCCTTTTGTGAATCGACGCTGCTCGTGTCTGTCCAGCGAGTGAGTGCGTTGCTGCTGCTGCTGCTGGTGATGATGATGATGTGTGTATTGTTACTTTAGCTCAGAGGGGAGTGCGAGGCAGTGTCGTCCGGGGTTGTCCGCTGTTTCGTGCACCGCCATTAAGCAGGAGTTGTGATTGATTTCGTGAACGCTCGCAAACGACAGGCGCCTCTGCATCAGCCCCTGAGCCCCCTTTTGTCACCGCTTCCGCCCAACCCGATCGATAATCTATAATCACTGCTCTTAACAAGCCGGGCTCAATGCGTCGGGCACAGGCAAAGTGGTGCTGACGGTCGGTTCATGGTCGGTCTATGAGATGACTGGTTCCAACAGCGAACGGTTCAATACAAAACGCAGCGCGATGCAGGTTGTCCCGTTCGGTGTTAAGTAGAAGCACCACTGTCTCTTATTATTCAAAGAAAGAAGGACAAACCATATTTTAACATGAAAGCATAAGCTACAGGAAAGTTGTTGTTTTTTCTCCTCCACTAATGGAGCAGTCGGCTCCTAATAAGCACCGTTTGGCCAGAGGGGGGCGCTGCAGCGCGTAGGAAACAAGCTAGCGGGCTGTGAGTGAAGTTGTCCACCATGCGGTAAAGTTTTATCGCAAGCTATTAAATTAATGTTTTCAGTGAGAGCAACGCAGACTCGCAGAACAGGAGCTGGTGGCGATAGGAAGAACAAGTTTGAGGAGGAGGTGAATTAAAAAGCTCCCCGCGCCACATTCTAAATCAGGTTGGAGAATCCTTAGCAGCTGTTGCTAAGCTACCAGCACAGGGCTGTAGGGACGGCGTGAAGGACTAGAAAACCCTTCTCTCCGTCAGTTGAATGACTCCCTTGCTAACACTGCTAAAGTAATTGATTGTTATTTTGAGCCAATATCAAACTGTTGACATCTTTACAGCCCTGCTATTTAATTGCACCCGTTTGAAGGTGGTGGTATATGGTGAAGGCTGCATTTGATTGCGTGGAGAGGATGAGGCGATATGTAACGGACGCATTTATTCCCTTGAGTTATTATAAATTATTCATGGAGAATCAAATTTAAAACAAAGGCCACCTGCAATCTTTAACACTCAATTTAGTCTGTTGCATTATTGATATTTGAAAAAGCTCTACATGTTGCGCGATATTATTTGCCCACTCTCCATCCCCACAGCTAAATAAATTAGTGGGTTGCATAGATATCAACATGACACAATGCCTGTATAATGGTAAGTGGCGAGTCTTTGGCAGATTTTCAGTGCTGAACATTAATAGTTGAGGTGGTGGGAGACGTTTCAGCAGTACAGGCTCAGAGTTCACACATTATGTGATGGTCTGTGCGCCTGAACATGTGGAGGCGGTGCAATCTCTGCATCAGATGGCTCGTTTGAGTCCGGAATTGACTGCTAGTTCATCAGCAGATTCCACCTCCATTTTTCACGGTTGAGGTTAAACACATATTTATCACCCTTTCTCAGTCTTTCATTTTTTTTTTTTTTTTACGAATAATGTGGAGAATGCAGTTCAATGATCCTGTACTTCAAAGTTGCACCAATTTCTTTTTTGAATGATCCAGGCATGGCGTCTGCAGTGCATTGATACACTGACACTGTGCCATTTTCTTAGAAGAGTGATTTCATAGAGCAAAACCAACTCCTTGAGGGGAAGCCACTCTTCGGTTTGGGCTTCACGAAAATAATAAGTTTCACCCATTGCTAATGATTAAGATTTCCTTTCACTTTTCACTTTTTTTCACAAGCCACACAAGGTGTTTCGTATACTGAAAGCACCCTGACTGCAAAGTGCCATTCGGAATGCACTAGTGTCTTTTCTTCTTTACCACCTTCTTTCTATCCAGCAGAGTCTGTCCGACAGATTTTTTTTTTACACTTCCCCCACGTCGGAGCACAGGCAGATCTCTCTATGTGGACACACACTGGTCCCTGCTGTGCTGTTCTTCCTCTGGTTTTCAGAGCCTTTGTTGAAAATCACGAAACTATTTCAGCAAACATCAGTGCTCTTCAGAGGTTTAGTATTGAAGGGGAATAAAATAGTTTTGGAAATGTTCCTGGGTTAATGATAGTGTAGCTTTGCAAAGTTGATAATTTTTCTAATATATTAATATAATGGTTTTATGGTGTTTTGATGATTTATGTTTGTGGGGTGAGCAAGACATGATGATTAATAGGGATGATTAGGAAAACATTTATAATAATAATTGTTATATGTGATGTACACCGATCCGCCACTATATTAAAACTGTTAACTGATTTGAATCTAGTTGCAGATCAGTGCATATCTGGGGCTTGTAATGAAAGAGTTGCTTCCTCATGTGATTTGAAACTTATTTTGTATGCAGCATCTGTTGCACTCCTCTCCATCTTGGGAGACGGAGCCCTCGCTTGTGCCTCTGCATGAGGTTTTGCATTTTGCCAGATTTTCCTCACCCTTTTGAGGTTTAGGGTGCAGAGGATGTCACACTGTACAGATTGTGAAGTCCTATGTGGCATATTTGTGAATATGGGCTATAGAAATGTAATTGGGTTGGATTTAGTTTCAATTCTATTCCATGGCCTCGTGACAAAGTCCAGGAGATACACATCAGCCTCTTCAAAAACCAACATCGGTTTTATTATGGTGGCTGATTGGTGTACAGCGCATTCAGAGAGCATCAGCAAGTGAATAGTTTGTAAAAAAGTAGGCGCATCAGGGTTATGTAATTGCAACAACAATATCGTCTAGTTTCATCAAAACTCAGCAGACCCAGAGCGCAATATGCAGAGGCTTAGCCTAGTCGTGATATGAATGTGTCCGTGTGTGCGCGCGTGGGTGGTTTTGTAAAACAACCCTGCTTATTGATCCCTTCGCTGACAGATTCAGTTCAGAGGAGATGAAATGCAGGGATGCTGCAAACGGAGCTTTTGGGCTTTGAGGTTTTGCATGATGACATGATGACTCTGTGGGTTGTTCTGTGTTCACAGGGCAGCTGACACAGTGGTTCGTAGAGCTGAGCTGTGACAGTGACTGACACCCCCCCCCCGAACTAGTCTCCAACGGGTGACGTATAACTTCCTGTTCATATAATCCTGTTCACTTACCGAGTGATCGGTAAAGACAGAACTCGACATTTTGACATTTTGAAGATGGAAGGCGTGTTGAGGACTACAACAAACATGTTATTTTAATTTCTTTAGGGTGTTAAAATAACACAGTCATGCCACCGCCGGCTGATATCGTGAAGGTGGCTATTGAATGGCCCGGTGCTAATGCCCAACTCATTGAGATGGACCAGGTTTGTATTTGTGTGTATCAAATAGATTTGCCTGTAGTGACTCAACTTTCCTGGCGGTTAATGGCTTAACCTTTGCACAGACATTTGGTCACGTAAGGGTGGAACTGTGCACATCTTTTGTTTGGGGTTTGGAAAAACATGAATTATGCAGAGCTGTGTTTTTTTGTTATGCGGAATATACATTTAATGTAGTAATTTTGGATTGTTGCAATTGTTTCCCCGTTTGCAGAAAAGGCCTTTGTCGTCAATTATACGTGAAGTATGTGATGGGTAAGCCTTGCTCCTCACCTCCATATATTTTTCTGATAAATGTTTATTTATTTTGTCTCTCTCTTATGCTGTGTTCAGTTTACAGATGACTGAATATTGTTACAATTGAAATGTGAGTCTTTGCTCTTCCGCTAGCCAATCTTCCAACTTGTCTGAGGATATAGGAGGTATTAATTAAATTAAGCACTGGAATTAGGTAAAAATGCATTGAATGTGATAGATGAATGATTCCTTAATAATTGCATTAACGGTCATTTATAAACTGGTGTGTTTAATTAGTTCTGTTGACAATCGTTCCTCAACTCAAACCCGTTATAACCAATAAAGCCAACTGTGATACTACAATACTGTTGTGCTCTTGTAGATGATGTGTGTGCATGGGGGGAGGGGGGGAATGCCTCTTAGATGATTCTTGTTCAGGTTGAAACTGAGAATTCTGTTGCCGCTCACTGAACAATTGTCCTCCACAGCGTCCGTGTTTGCAACTCGTGCAACTACAAGTGCTGGAGGGAGCGCGCCCTGACTTCCAATAACCTTATGTTCACGCATGCAATGCTGTGTCATAACAATCTTGCGTTATGACTGAATTTGACCCTTTTCTCTCTGTCCCCGTCCTCAGCTGGTCTTTATCAGGCTCAGAGCAGTTTGCCCTGCGATACGCCGATGGCCCTCAGCTTTACATCACCGAGCAGGTGAGCGTCACGGTTTCCCTCTTTACCTTGTGCTCACGACTCCGTCAATCACTGTTACCGAGGTCCCTTGTCTTTTTTTTCATTTTTAGAGCCGCGCTGAAATCAAAAACGGGACCATCCTTCGATTAGCCATTTCACCGGTGGGTGACCCTTGTTTATATTGCAGTTCAGTTTTGTTTTCTTCCGTGGAAAAGTTGTGGGATTTCGAATTTCCATAAACCGGGTAACAAGCAGCCCGTTGTGTACTGCGATACAGGTCTGTGTGTGTTGGATCCTGCTTAGTTTTACCAGACCATACTGTTGTGCAGGTCCATGTCCGATTTTGGTACCTCAATTCAATAAAGACATTTTAAGTTTCTCTTCACGCTGCTCTGGACTCCCGAACCAAACACTCATGATGTATGATAATATATTCCTTCTAATCCCATCCTGCTTCCAAGTGCATTGTGGTTGCAGATCTAACCAAAAAAACACAGTGGGATTTGCTGTACTTTAAATAAGCATTTATTTATTTTTTTGTCGTAAGTGTTGCCATCATGTGGTAACATCTACAACTCGGACCAACCGATATGGAACACTCCAAAGTTCCCATATTAGATGAAGACAAATCACACAGTTATCGCCCAAATTGTCCACTATAGGTATAAGATGACACCAGAATTATATGTAAAATTAACAGATGGCAAAAAATTGCGGAGTCATTGAACCCTCAGCGCGTGCAGGCCGTGTAAAGGCATAGCATTCATCGCGGCGCTAAAAGTAATTTTTTGGGCTGACAGGCGCGTGCTGCTCGTCAGCTCTTGGAGAGGATCCAGTCCCACGGCATCGACGCTCGCCTCGAGGCCCTGAAGGAACTCGCCAAACTGTCTGCAGATCCGACCTTTGCCGCCGAGTTCCTCAACATGGAAGGCATCGGGACACTGGCGCGTCTTGTAGAGAGTGGCACCCAGTGAGCACCCCCTTTTTTTGATGATATTGTACACATTGATGATGGTGTAAGTGTAGCATTTCAAAGCTTGACTCAACTTAAAAAGTGCGACGTTGAGCTCGAGCGATTCGTCTCATTCTGCACTCATTATTATTATTATTATTATTATTGAGTCGGAACCGGTCAGCTAATGTGAATAGCTGTTGATCAACTGTTCATTACCTCCTCCAGCTTTGGTGAAATGCTGGCCTTCACTCTCACTGCCTTTCTGGAGCTAATGGATCACGGCATCGTGTCCTGGGACCTTATCTCGCTGTCCTTCATCAAACAGGTACCGCCGCCAACAAAATATCTCATCCGACACATTTCAAGTTTCAGGGTCTGTCTTTTCATTCCTTTTTACTCGCATGCTTTTATTTAATTATTGACCTTCCTTGTTTCCTACATGGAAACGAGTGGGTGCTGTTGCCAAGCAACTCCTCCAGCATACTGTAGATGCGGCTAGGTTTCTTGAGAAAACTTCAGTGTAACTTTGACAAGTTATTAGTAATTTGATGAACTCTTCCTTTGGGGTAGATTCCATCCTTTTTTACAATTCTTTTTTTTTTTTTTTTTTACATAGGCCTACACCGGATAACACAAACACTGAATTACCTCAGAAAGGCACATCATTTGACATTCATTAATTGAAATTCATGTTGTGTCTTGGCCCCCCACGTAGATTGCGGGTTACGTGAACCAGCCAATGGTGGACGTGTCCATCCTGCAGCGTTCCCTGGCCATCCTGGAGAGCATGGTCCTTAACAGCCACAGCCTCTACCATCGAGTGGCTCAGGAAATCACCGTGGGACAGCTCATCGGGCACCTGCAAGTGTGAGCACACACTCACGCACAGGGGCTTCCTGCACTCTGATATGGTGGCGGTGATTATGCCGGTGTGGGGTGTCTGAAGAAATAATATATAATAGAAATTGCCTTGTGCATAAGTTCATGGCGCTATATAAAGGGTGTGTTCAGGAGGCTTAGAGCAAGGCAGTTTTTTTCTTGTCACCAAACTCTCATGTAAACCAACAGCCAACGTTGTCAATTACTTGGTCATTGCCTGTTTTGCAGGATCCATTCCATTGTTGGTTTAGGTCTGTTAATGGTAATCAAGATGAGAGGAACATTTTCATACGTAAATGGTTAGAATTAAGATTAATCATTTTTTTTGTGTGTAAGACTGACTTCTGAAAACCTGAACTCGCTTTAGAATAAGTAGTGATAGTGATTAAAAGATTAATTGTAATGGAGCTGTAGGGTAGTTTGAACTCTGTGTTGACATTTTTGGAGCACGAGGCTTCTAACTGGTTGTTATGATGTTGGATACTCCTTCAGGTCAAACCAGGAGATCCAGACTTATGCCATTGCCCTGATCAATGCCCTCTTCCTGAAGGCGCCAGAGGACAGGCGACAGGTCAGTGAGCAGCAGTCACTCAAAAAAGAACTCAACACTCATAATAGATAGAAATAAGTGGAAGACCAATAATGTTCCGTCCTCACATTACGTTCCAAAAATACCGATACCGTAGAGCAGCCTCACATTTGCCGCTCATGTGTGCAGCTGTAGGTTGGTGAAGGCCAATCTCATGAATAGATGTCTGTCTGCCAGCTGCCATGCTGTGGATTTAGTCATCGCTGTAATGACGCACAGTCTCAAAAAAAAAGTACGCGCCTTCCTTTGAGGTTTGTGCATTTGTGCTGATTTAGTTGCTTCATTAAAAGCTTGGTGTGATGAATCCGTGACTGGAGGATGACTGTGTCAAGTAGATAAAGCGTCTGGGAGGGATCCAAGCAAAATGCAGTCATTCAGGTTTTTTATTTTTAGGCTGGATTCAGTGGAAAGTCAAGGATTGGCACCAATGACGTTCAGTGGTGCATCGCATACTCTACGATGCAGGCTGCATGTTAAAATTCAGATGGGGAAGAATTGGCATTGTTCGCAGTGTTGGCCGAAATGACCAATAATAATTAGTTAAATGTAAAATGTACAAAAATCTAAAGGAGTGAGTGCTTTGTTTTTTGGGATGTCTGTCTGGTATGGTACTGATCATTAATGTCCAATTATTCTATGCTCTGCCTAATAAGTTGTACCCCAGCTCACATACCCCTCTGGATTACTGCCGTACTTCATCCTGTTTCATCCACTACTGTATCCCTGTGTGTGTGTGTGTGTGTGTGTGTGTGTGTGTGTGTGTGTGTGTGTGTATATGTGTGTTGTTTAAGCAATATTATAACTTTTCAAACAACAAGCAGAGGATTCACTGTCTGTCAGCCGACACAAAATAGTGTACAATGATTTCCAATTGGGAAAAAAAAAATGCATTTACCCTCAGCTGTTGTTACCGACCACTGGAGGGCAAACGGAGTCTGTTGTAGTCTGAGACTATTACAGCAGAAACTAAGATGAATTCCGCAGTTCCAGCAGCAATGTGGCAACGACAATACATCACATTCTCGCTGTCCTCCCAGTTTGGCGTCTCTCTTTCTGCCGGCCAAATTGATTTATTTTACGGTGAAGAAAGTCAACATACCCGAATCCCACAGTGACTATAGTGCATAAATGTTGGTTTTAAAAGTATATCTTTTTTCACTGTGGGTTGTCTAAAGCATGTGAGCTGTTCTTATTTGACAACGATGCTGCTGTTCCATGTCTTTATTCTGTTGCATGCGGTACCAGTGATGTATCCCCGTATCTCATGGTCCGTGTGTGCACTTTTTTTTTTGTTTCCATTACTTGTTACACCCACGTCCCTCCTCCCTCCCTTGAACTGGTAGGAGGAGTGCACTAACCCGCTGGAGCAGCACCTCACTGTGAGTACACATCCCTCAGCGTCTCATGCCATCCTCTGCACCCCGCAGCGCTCCTCAGCGCTCCTCCTCCGTTCACCCTCTCGGTCTTTCTGTGTTATGGAAAGTCGCTGCAAATCGAGATAGAACCGTAGCTTGCTGCTGCCGCAGACAGACTGTGTGGGCACATTTAAGTTAGACTTTGTTGTCATGTTTTGCAGATGGTGCAAAGGGCAAAAATATGTAGTTTGGTGATTTTTGCTGCATTTTAGAAATTGTATAAGCGTCCCGTTTTTGTCAGATTTGATCAAAGGGCTTTTTTTACTCTGTATTGATCTCGAGCAAAACATCTTTCCTCATCCTACCTGTGTTGGATTTTTTTGTATCTCTTCCACTCAGGAAATGGCAAGCACTCTGGCCCAGAAACATTTGCGATCCATAATCCTCAATGTGAGTACCAAAGTTCGAAATGCAGAAACCCAATGTTCTCGCTCATTTATTGTGTTTTTGCTGGTGCACAGACGGTAGGTAGAGGGATTTTGTTGTTAACGTTTGTTTTGTGTTTTCCAGCATGTGATAAGAGGAAATCGACCGATTAAAGCGGAAATGGCCCATCAGCTGTATGTGCTGCAGGTGTTGACCTTTAACCTGTTAGAAGAACGAATGATGACCAAAATGGATCCTAACGACCAGGTTAATATTTCAATGTTTCTCGGATTATTGTGTTATTATTAGTACTGTGGAATTCCTTGTTGTAGGTTTTTACTATTTGTGCTGACGACATGTCCTCTTGCTGTCAATCAGGCCCAGAGGGATATCATTTTTGAGCTGCGTAGGATTGCCTTTGATGGAGAAAATGACCCCACCGGTACAGAGAAGAGAAAAGCAATGTACACCAAGGACTACAAGATGCTGGGTTTCACCGTGAGTCAATAATTGTAGAGCAGACGACTTGTTTTTGAACCGCTTTCTCGCGCCTACTCATCTTATTCTTGTTTCAAACGCAGAACCACGTGAACCCGGCCATGGATTTCACCCAGACTCCTCCGGGGATGCTGGCTCTGGACAACATGCTGTACCTGGCCAAAGTTCACCAGGACACGTACATCAGGGTGAGCTCTGGCCTCAGGCGTGACGTTGCGCAGCTCGCAAATGTGCAGAAGTCAACCACGCCTAACGCGTCCCCTCCCTCGTGACAGATTGTCTTGGAGAACAGTAGCCGAGAGGACAAGCACGAATGTCCCTTTGGCCGGTGTGCCATCGAACTCACGAGAATGTTGTGCGAGATACTCCAGGTTGGAGAGTTGCGTGAGTAGATCTGTGTTTAACAGGTGTTGCCGGTACTTTTATTCATTTCCAGTTCCAGCGAGGGAAAGCTCTGGCCTAGTTTTCTGCCTCTTAATAATGTAACCCCTCAAATAAAGGCAACATGCCAGGAAAATAGGATAAAAAAATATATATATTTTATTTCCTATTACAATTAAAATCCTCCCTTTTGTGTAGCTAACGAGGGCTGCAATGACTACCACCCGATGTTCTTCACCCATGACCGAGCATGGGAGGAATTCTTCTGTGTCTGCATCCAGCTTCTCAATAAAACCTGGAAGGAGATGAGGGCCACATCCGAGGACTTCAATAAGGTATGAACTTGTCTTTAATCTATAAATATAGATGCAGTGCAGTGGGCTTTAGAAAGTATTCAATGGCCTTATAGAATGTCTGTGGAGAGACCTGCATTTGTCAGTACCTCCTCCAATCAGAACATCCGGAATGAAAGTCTAAATATGATTTCTTTTCCTTTGTCAGTCGGTGTTATTGCGTGTTGATGCAATTAGTTGCTGTAATAATTAAAGCTCAAATGGGTCTCTGAATACTTTCTCAATACACGGATATTCTTCAACAAAGGATATGACGACCTTTAGAAGAAAAGAGTTGAACTTGTTTCCGCTTCTGACGCTTTCGCTGAAAACAATTTAAAATGTGAAAAGAGGGGAACAACGCGCCGAATTAGTTTCAAGGTCTCTTCAAATGAATAAGACAGTTGTGTAAAACTGCAAGAGGAAGAATGTTCTCTCATTTGGCTTCGAAACCCTGCTTCTCGCTTTTATCACGGCTACACAGATGACACCCAACTATTCCACCACCGTCTCGTCACCAGATGGCCCCTTGGTGTGAGTCTCTGCTTGTTTCCGATATGTCCACATGGATAAAGAAATGACTCCTTCAAAATGAACTCTTCGCGACTGAATTCCTAAGTCATAGCGGCCATTCAATCTCGATAACCCCACCCTGGAAATGGAGGAAATGTTCTGTGAGCTACAACTCCGTATGAATCGCTCACTAAAAACATAATTAGAGCCCACTTTCCTGACTTATTCCACCTGTGTACGTTAACCCCAACCAGGTGATGCAGGTGGTCCGCGAGCAGATCACCAGGGCTCTGGCGATGAAGCCGTCCTCTTTAGACCAGCTGAAGAACAAACTGCGAGGCCTCAACTATTCAGAGATCCTGCGTCTGCGGCAGTCGGAGAGAATGAGCCAAGACGACTTCCAGTCGCCCCCCATCATGTGAGCCTGTGTCCACCTCTATTGCAGTGTTCGTCTGCTTTCTCTCTTTTTTTTTTTTTGGTGCCATCTCTAGACTTTCTCGTTGCAATCTTCGCTCATCTCAGCGTAATATTAGATCACCTAGTATTTAACATGTTTGTTCCTCTTGCTGATGCTGTGAATTGTTCCACAGTGAGCTGCGGGAGAGAATTCAGCCGGAGATCTTGGAGCTCATCAAGCAACAGCGACTCAACCGTCTGTGTGAGGGAAGCTGCTTCCGTAAGCTGGGGAACCGCCGGAGGCAAGGTACGTGCGCTATGAATTCTCCCCAGTAACCGACCCTTGCCAATGCTCTCTCGCCTACACAATCGCGGGCGGCCTGGCGGGATTTTGCTGAACTCAAAATCTGTGTAACCGACGCTCTCACCGTTCCCTGTCTTTTTTTTTTTTTTTAGAAAAATTTTGGTTCTGCCGACTCTCTCTGAATCACAAAGTGCTGCACTACGGGGACCTGGATGAGTCTCCTCAGGGCGAAGTGCCTTTTGAGCTCCTCAGTGACAAGAGTGAGACACACTTTTCAAACTTTTCATCGCTTCAGTTTCCAATGTCAAGCCTTGCACGATCCGTACCATGACAGTGTCACGAGCAGACTTTGTTTTTTCTTTCGGATTCCTTCTAGTCCCTGTGTCGGACATTAAGTCCGTGGTAACTGGGAAGGACTGCCCCCATATGAAAGAAAAAAGTGCTTTGAAACAAAACAAGGTATGACTGTGTTTTTTTTATTTTTTTTATCATTGGAGTCACTGGTTCGCCGTTACCTGTCGTAGGAAGAGTGTGTCGTTTGACCTGTTTGACTCTCACAGGAGGTGCTGGAGTTGGCCTTCTCTGTCCTTTATGATCCCGACGAGACGCTCAACTTTGTTGCACCGAACAAGTATGAGGTAAGCTCCACTGCCGTGAGAACCAGAGCTGCACAACCGGGTTTTGTCACGTTATTTTCACATAGGCCATTTTTATCCTTTATCCTGGTTCGTTTGGCCCATGAGTGAACATAGGGCAATCTTACTCCGTGCTGCTGCTTCAGACACGTCTGACTAACAATTTGTCAAAGTGTCTTCAACTTGTGGCGATGCTTGTGTTTGATGCCCATCCCTCACTCATTGTGCCTGTGTGCTGTTTTCGGAGCAGTACTGCATCTGGACTGATGGGCTGTGTGCGCTGCTGGGCAGAGAGATGGGCAGTGACCTCACCCGCAGTGACCTTGATACGCTGATCAGCATGGAGATGAAGCTCCGCCTCCTCGACCTTGAGAACATCACAATCCCAGAAGCCCCTCCCCCTGTCCCGAAGGAGCCTAGCTCATATAACTTCACCTACAACTACAGCTGAGGTGTGTGTGTGTGTGTGTGCGTGCGTGTGTGTTTGTTTGTTTATCAGGGGTCGAGTATACTCAATCTTTTGTTGAATTATTCACAAATGTGTGCACCCAAAAAGGCCACATTGACTTTTTCAGAACATCGGAGACTTCTCCAGTTCACCTTGCCTGTGTAGCTTTATGGTTTTGTCAAATAGAAGAACTGTGTTTTCAGCGCAAGAGGAAGGTCGGAGGCCAGGGCAGAGGAGCAGCACTCCTGGAGCTTGTAGAGATTCGGTGGTAGAATCTCACTTATCTGCAGTCAGTGCAGTCTCCAGGTAACATCTTGATTTGTATTCTCTTTTCTTTACCGCCTTTTCTTTGAAGGTAGGAAAAAAAAAAAAAAAAACGAACCCCAATGGACTAATCTGCGCATTAGACATTATTCAAATAGATTTTGGTCAAAGTCGAGGCCTAATTTGTCTCCGTGGTCGCATCGGTTCTCATTTAAATATTGCACTCGCTTCTGTCTACTCCGACACATGAAGGAAGAACACTGAAATGTCACATTGATAAACTATTTCAATGTTCCGTTTCTCGTTGTAATCGCTAATGTGGCGAAGCATTCAGCAGTGAAAGAATTATAGACTAAAACTGTAACGGAGAAGAAAGATATTCTCTCCTCTGACTAATTGACCTTATCCCTTTTTAAAACAGTGTGTAAATTTATCCCACTGAATAGAACATTTTAAAACGCTCTTGCCTACAGTACGCCGGTGTGTTTGAAGACTTTTAGATTTATTGTACGTTGCTTATGTGAAGAGATGTAAGAAGTGAAACTTAATATTTTATGATGGGCATTCCAGTCAGTCATCCAACACATCAAAAAACTTTAAACATATGAACCTTTTTTTTGTCATAGCATTGCCTTATTGGTCATACACTCACAAGATATATTTTAAGCATCATCAGCCATTTATTGGTATATATGGACTTTTTCCAGTATGGTACATTATAACACAACACAATATAATGTAGTTGTAGCTGATATAAAGGAGTATATATATTTTTTTTTTATATTTACTGATGTTTCTGTCAGAAATGACTTTCTCTCGCATTTGTAAGCTGTTGTACAAACAGATGATATCATCATTTGATAACACAGTATATATCGGTAGTTAACAATTTGTTATATACTGGAATATATATTGTTACATACCGGCTTATATAACGCGTGCATTATAAAGCATTTTGCCACTCACAGGCACTACATTCATATAACAGGAACACAATTATTCTTAGGCATATATTCAAAACTATGGAAAATATGTACAGTTACAACAATTTACTACTGCAAATTTTATATCTGCTACAACAATATGTTATTGTGCATAGTAAATGGTTTATATATTGGTTAAAATAAGGGGGTTAACCGTATTTGGAAAAAGAGGGACAATTCTCAGTGTTTTTACCGTTCAGTTCCGTGTTTTGGTTTAAAACAAACTTAGTTTAACAATCCAAGTGTGTTTGATGCCTCCGGTGTCTTGAGTTAATCAGCATTTTTGAGGCTCGACTTTGGACCTTTTATCGCACTGTGCGCAGGCGGAAAAAAAACTCAAAGGGAGAGAAACAGCAGCTCTTTTGGCCTCTTTTAGTCAACATGCTGCAAGCACAGCCCTTAAATGAATGGAAGCAGGCCAAAAAATTGCTGAGACACACGGCCTTGGGCATCAGGAACATTTAGTATGGCTTATGTCAGCATTCATAATTATATTCTATGTTAACGGTGGTCTCGTGAGAATTTTATTGCTTGATGTCATTTTTGAAAATTCCCACAGTGCTTACTGGTTCCAAACGTTGTGTATTCTATTCATGTTACTTAATGTCCTGCTAACTTGTAATGTGGTACTAAACACTGCGGTCATTTGTTAAAGCGGAATAGAATTATATTTTTGTAAATGACTATACGTTCAGATCAGCTATGAAGAGAATGGCTTTTGAGCTAAAAGTTTTACTTGTGCATCAGTCTGTATTGTACATTCTGCATGCTCTTAACCTTTGAAGGACACTTCACACTGGAAGTCTTTTTTTTTTTTTTTTCATTATGGATTACATTTTCAAGCCACACACACCTCATATCATTTAGGGATGACACCCACTCCAGCACCTAATGATGATGTCAGTGTCAATGTAATAATAACATTTACTGCAAATGTTGTTGCTGTTTGTGAAAAGGTCTATATTTGATTCATTTGGATCTTTGGCTGCTCAAAAATGTTTCTTTGTATATCAGTAAGTCACTGAACTCTTAATCTGCTCTCGTTCTACAAAAAGCTGCAGCTAAAATAAAGCGACAAGGTTCAGCCGGGTGTAAAGGGGTTGGATTGTGACGGTACGACGTAAATTTTGCGCATCTTGTACTCTTTTACATGACTCGCTAAACTATTTATTTACACTTGCTAGTGACAGTTAAGAATGCCATGTTGTTAGTTGATAAATAACAACAAAAACTACAGTATACATATAGATAGTTGTATGTATATACAGTATTGTGTTGCCTTATTGAAAGAGATGTATAATGTTTTGTGTGAATAAATGCAAAGTCTAACTGCTGGTAGTACACTTTGCATGAAAGGCTCAGTCTGTAATATACTCAATCCAGTAATTGAGGGTTTACTACGTAATATAAAATAAGCTTTGTCAGGTTTGGATGGTAAATCAGCGTTTCTGTTTCTTAAAGTTAACAATTGCACCTACACCATTTTTTTATTTTTATTTATTTATTTGTTTTTTCAAAATGCTACTCATCATGCTATCAAGATTCGGCCCCCCAAAATAAAAGCAGTCATAATGAAGTAGGCATGGCCCCCCATTACATTTATAACTATATCATCGTTTTGATAAATGGATCCATTCGCACGGAAGTCGTGTTTTCAACGAGGAAGCTCGTCCAGACGTAATAAATTTGGACATAGTTTGACAGTTTCATTTAAAGCAAAATCCCCTACTTATGAGCTCATCATACATTCATTATGTAAAAGCTTTATTTGTAACTGGTAAGGCCAGCTGTCGTATTACATTTCGTTCCTTCTGCAGCGCAGTCGAAGCAGAACGCAGAGTGAAAACCACAAGCACCTAAAAATCAATTTAAATGCAGTAGAGGAAAAGTTCAAGGTGCTCTGTCAACAGGTCTCTATTCTAGTGGCAAACCTTTGTGGGATATAAATTTTTTTTGTGGAAATGGGCAATTCACGGAAGACAATCATTTGATTTGACTTAGACTCTTGAAACCTCTTATTACTTGTAGTTCATCTTTAGAAGTCCTTTGCACACAAAACTAAAATGGCAGATTTAGTCCCCGGCCCTAATAATGGCGCTACAAGGGAATGTGGAGGGGAACTATTGGGGGAAATATTATATATATAATTATATTTTTTTTTCCCCTGCAACTTAAAAAAAATTAAGCCTCTGCTCAGTACCAGGTCTTATCCAGCAGGGGGCACACTGTGTCTTGTATTTACTGAGTGGGTGTCAGATGCCCTGATCTATTATCCTACTTTTTCCTACTGTGGAGCGACACTGGCTGCATACAGAGAAGGAAGGAGTTATACCTTCAGGATTTTTTATTTTTTATTTTTTTACCCTTTGCAATATTTATTTTGGGTTGGGGGTGGGGGGGGGGGGTCCCCGACTCAGATTGTGGCAAGAAAACGCACACAGGCAGTATGATTGTTAAGATTAAAAAGATGTTTTTATTGTTTGATAGCTCAAAATAGAATTTAACACAATCACGTCTCGATCACCTAATGCTGCAAGAAGATGTTGTATGCATACTGTTTGTACCTCAAGTTGGAAAACCCAAATCTAATCGTACCGAGAGCTAAGCGAAAGGAATGTTAACATCACCCACATTGACTTACAGAGCCCGAACAAGCAGGAATTTCATTCAACTCTCGCATTGCGGAGTTTTAATGTGCGTGGAGAAAGTATGGTTCGGTCTGTGGAACAGGTACACAGGAAACATAAAAAAAATAAAAATAAAAAAAGAACCTGCAGGTCTATAGATAAAATCAGGGTTACTTCGGTTTCTTCGGAATTACTCCAGTGGTCATCAGCTCAGACTCATTTGATTCTCCTGTGTTCACCCTCTGTACAGTATTAGTATGATTGTCCAGTGTTAGTCCCCCGGATACAGGTTTAGAAATTCTATGCAATACGTCTTAACACAGAAACAATGTCAATATATATATATAGATATATAGATATATAGGTACTTTATTTGGTATATAAAATAAATACAAATCTTTCTCTACGCCATATTTCTGATCTGACTCCTCCTGGACCTTTCACCTTTTTTGCTGCATCTCCGCGTTGCTGTTGTCTGTTTTTGAATGTCAACAGACCTGCGCCGTGTTCCGCTCCACGTCATCTCAGCAGTCCTCCTGCGGTAGCGGCTTCTCGACCTGTCTTGGCTGATGTTCTTCGCTTCCCTCGCTGATGATCGGAGCCTTGGGATTTGGGATTTTCTGGAGGTGGTCACTCTGGTGATTTCCGGCCCCCTCACAGGGCAAAGTGTCCCAGCCCCGGCCTGCCAGCAGCAACAGTATGACCATGAGGAGCAGGAGCATGGCGGCAGATGAGGTCAGCTCCGGGCTCAGCTTCAGGCTGGACTCGGCCTCTGGCGCGTGCTTCGTCTTGAACGAGACGCACAGAGGCTTTCGGCCCGCTCTTGAACTCCTGTTGGCATGTTTGGCCTCCTCGCTGACGCCCAAATGTAGACACGCACGATAGAACGTCTCGGCCTGCAGGTGCGTCAGGTTGAAACTCTGCGCGCCAGCCAGGACCCGTGTTGCGTATATGGGACTGTGGGCGTTGGAGTATATGGCTTGCCAGGAAAGGCGAGTTGAGGGGAGGTTGCGCCCGCTCTGCCAGGAGAGGATTGCGTAGTATTGTCCGACCTCTCGGGCCTCCAACCTGGCATCCTGGCTGAACAATGAAAGCCCCTGCGCGTTGGCCAACGTGCCCACCCCTTTTTTCTTCCTCTCCCTGGCGTGCACGGCCACAGTAACGCTGCGCGTATCCGCTCCCAGTGCGTTCTCTGCGACGCAGGTGTACAACCCGGCCTCACTGGGAGTGACCTTGTCGATCTCCAGGGTTCCCTCGGGCAGGGGCCGGACGCGTTGGGCCAGGTTACAGGGGGACTCGTCGTGGAGCTGGCCGGAGGAGGATGTGCAGTTGAATCCCTCAGCGGCTGCTGTCAGGCTGCAGCAGGGTGCAGGAGAGGATGAAGCTTCGGTCGCTGGGCTGGGTGCCGGACCGAGTCTCAGCCCAGAGGGAGTCACCCAGTACATTTCAGGCTGTGGATCCGCGAGACCTCTACAGTGCAGAACCAGTTTGCCGCCTGCCCTTACTCCTACGTAGGATGGGAGGGAGCCGGCGGGGATCATGGGGAGGCAGGTGGCCGACATCTCCCTGGAAGAGAGCTCTCTCACCCGGCGGGCTCGGAGCTCGGGGGGTTCGGAGCACAGCGTGGCCTGGGGTTGAATGAAACGCACCGTCCGAGCCGCTTCCGCGTGCGCGTCTGTGGCGGCGCGAGAGTGAGGGGCCTGCTTCGCGGCCCAGTGAAACAGGCAGTCGCATCGCAGCGGGTTGGAGTGCAGGCTGACCTCCCGAAGGCTGGGCAGAGAGAGCACGACGCCGTGGTGCAGAGCGCTGAGACAGTTGGAGTTGAGCATGAGACTCTCCAGCCGGCTCAGCCGGAGGAAAGCTTGCGGATGAACATAGGACAGGCGTGGATTGTTGGTGATCTCCAGCTTAGTGAGCTCTGGAAGATTCTCCAAGGCCGCCCTCTCGATAGAGACCAGCTCCTCCATGTTGCTCAGGCCCAGCTCCTTCAGGTGGATCATATCACGGAAATCTCCCGTTTCGATCAGCTTGATGCGATTCTTGTTGAGGTCGAGGAACTTCAGTCCTGGCACTCTCTCCAGGGCCTGTGTGGGGACCTTGGCCAGCTGGTTGTCGTAGAACGAGAGGCTCTCCAGCCTACCCAACCCTTCCAGCGCTTTTTCGGCCAGGCCTCTCAGACCCATACCCCCAAGGACCAGACTCCGGAGGGATTTTAGAGCCAGGAAGCCTTTCTCAGGAAGGGCCTCCACAGGGTTTCCCCCGAGCATGAGAACTTCCAGGTGGGGCAAGGCCCCGAACCATCGAGGGTCAATGGCGGTGAGTCTGTTGTTGTTGAGGTGGAGGCGCAGCAGAGAGCCCAGACCAGTGAAGGCTCCCGGGGCTATCGAGTGCAAGTTGTTGTGGCTGAGGAAAAGTTCCTGCAAAGCTGGCAGTGAGGCGAAAGAAGCCTCGGGGAGGTGGATGAGATGGTTTTCCTCCAGGTGAAGGGACAGCAGGGAGGACAGGGTGAGGCTCTGAGTTAGATTCCTAACGTGACCCAGGCGATTCTGGGAAAAGTCTAGTTCGGTGAGGTCGGCGAGTCCGCGCAGCTCCGCGGTGTCGACGTCGGACAGGAGGTTGCTCTGCAGCCGCAGGGTGTGAGTGTCCCGCGGGACGGCGGAGGGCAGCCGGGTCAACAGCAGGTCGTTGCAGTCCACGGTGGGAGCCTCATGGTAGACCGAATCAGGGGAGAACCACAGCTTGATCTGGCACACGCACCGCCCCGGGCAGGAGACGTGCCATGGGAGCGAGTGAGGCTGTGAGCCCACAACGCTGGGCACACACGCGCCAACAAACACGCACAATAGGAAACACTGTGACTGCAGAAGCGCTAAAGTCGGCTTCATACTCCCCACAGGTCACAGGAGCTAATACACTTAAGGTGAGAGGGAGTTCGCTACGAGGAACTGAGATGTATATTTTGGACCAGGGATATGGATATATTTGTTTGATGAGCAGGTTCAAGGCATCGCTGCAAAGTCTGGAGAAAAATAGGGTGGTCGTCAGCTGAGGGATAATACTGTTGACGGCACTCTACACTTTCCTTCCTGGGTGGTTATGCTTGGCTCCGTTATATATATATATATTTTTTTTATTTTGTGTAACTGTAATTGCAGTGAACAGGGGATGCAAGGTGGCTGTAGCTCAATGATGGCCTTTGTTGTCGCACCATCGATCTCACATCCTGGCTCCAGGCGGAGGACTCGCAGCTCACTGTTTTCACAAGAAAAAAAAAAAAAAAAAGAAGAGGAGAAAGAAAATTCAGTCTATAAAAACTGAATGTACCATTTAACATACTTTTTCAACGCCTCACTTTCAAAAACGCGTCTTCGGAATTAGAACTTAGAACTTAAAATATTTTCATTTTACATTCGAGAGATTCTCCAGCAGACAATGTCACAAGCACAAATGCCGTGACAGGCGATGATAGATGAGAAAGTAGATGTAAAGTAAAAAAGAAGTAGTAAAAACAATGTAAAGAAGTATTTATTCTCTCCTTGATATAGGAATATATATATCTATATAGGAATGAATGGCAGTAACAAATTAAACACTTTGACGGGTAAACTTCAAAAAGCAGAAGTCTATCAGTTTTTCTGGTTGTTGAGTTACAAAAATCATGTTGCATGTACTGTAAATATTTAATGTCGGCACTTGTCACACAAATGTTATTTATTATGTAACAGCTAAAAACAAACTTAGATTCATTGGGAACAGCCAAAACAAAACCTTATCCATAACCATAACCATAACCTTGAAGTGACATTTAACCATTTAAACAAACCCATGGAACAACTTTATTTAATTTTCATATATATATATATATTTTGTCAGTTGACTGATATGACTCACATTCACTCTCTTTGTGCTTTGTAATGCTCCCCCATGTTCAGTGCCTAGTTACCCAGTTACTATTTGGTTGTGCCTGTGCGGGCTGACAACACCTAAAACCGGTTTCATGAAGGAAGCGTTGGATATGAATGTGTTCTGCACCTTGCAAGCATGCGTCTCCAAAATCAGAACCCGTGTGCTTGTCTAGGTGATGACATGAATACAGATGAGGCAAACTTTATCAGTTATGCATTGAATTCTACATATTCATGACTAACTACTACTGTGCAGTATGTGGACTGAATGCATACATCCTTTTGAGTGCTTTTGTCCAAAGGCATACACACGGCAAGTTGTCTTGCAAGTGATATTTTCCTGTCCCTTGTCCCCTTAGTTATTTTAGAAGTGAACAGGAAAATCAGTGACACACTGGAGTGATAGTAGATGTGTTTTTTTTTTCTTCCACAAATAAAATATCGGGACAGTAAAGATTTAGGATTGACAACCATTTGTGTTGGTGGAGCGAAAAAAGATATTGCGTGGGAAAGACTCACACGCACACCCCAAGAAGTCATGCCAGGCTTAATGCATAGTTGCCATAGAAACGAATCTCCCGTCTTTTCTCTGTCTTGCTGTTTTGGGATTTAGTTTGGAACTTGTTTTGGCCCAATCTGTGCATCCGTTGATAAGAACACAGATGAAAAAACTGAGTGAGTGAACTGGGGAAAAATACCCCATCACTACCACCCTGAGGCTGCAAAACTGCATTTCCTCCTCCACGGATCTCCTTTTATCCTACTCTAACAAAATGTGTAGTTACATTTTGATGTGAATAGAAATAAACGTATAATTATCTGTAGCTTACATCGGAGCTTACATCACATTTGGAGCTCTCTTAGTGAGAAAGCATGCAAATGCTCTCCATGGTTTCCCCCGGAAACGAGAAGGGGAAAGAAATGACATTTAATTTTTTTTGAGACGTATTGACATTTATTGAGAGAAGTACAACTATAGTAGCTTTCAAACACCATCGTCTTTTAATAATATGAGCAGAAAAAAAAGTGAGCCCTAGTGTGTGCGAATTTGCTGGCGTATTATGCGCTGGGTGCAGAATTTCAAATCTGTGCTGTGACAGTGGAAATACAGGAGCAGCTCCCACCTCCTGGGCTTCTTCTTGCTCTTCTGTCAGCCATTCACTTTCATCTCCGCCCTCTCATCCTTCCGCCTGCAACCGTCTCAATTATGGATTCATTGTTTGATTTAGACGGAACCCGGTTTGTTTGTCATTTGGTCCCAAAAGCTTAGAGTGTTCCTCGGCCGTTCCAGGAAAGCACGCGTGCGATGATGGGTGTTTACCAGGAACGGGTGGTGCCTTTCAGTTCCAACCGTTTACAGAATTAAGTATGAAATAACGGATCTGTATGACTCAGCGGCTATACTTTTATAACTCTGCCTCCTCCCAGCTCTCCACAGGCGCTGCGCTGCGGATGATGTTTTTGCTCCTTGTGGCAAGTAGAACTCCCCTGTTGCTTGTCTGACTCGGATTATTTGACATTTTTGTGTGCGACTGCGCCATAGCTCATGTAATCCCCAGCTGCACCCTGGCCATTTAAGGATAGTTCAAAAAAAAAAAAAAAAGATACAGCTGCTGCAGCTGCAGTCTGACCACCTGCACTAATCCAAATAATGTTTTTATTGGCCTTTTTGTTATAGGCCATAAACACGTGCCCTGCCCTCTCTGAAGCCCGGGTTTGATTTGTTTGTTCTGGGATAATGTTATGAACGTGGCGTGGCATTTCAAACGAACGCATCGCGATGCTGCAGTGGTTCGCAGGTACGCCTACAACTATGTTATTTGGCCATTGTTGTGAGCGTGCATGTTTTGTTTTTTTTGTCTCCGTATGTTGCACCTGTGATAGGCTGGCCAGCAACGATTGGCTCAAGCTTCCCCTGTGACCCTTAATAGATAAGTGGTATGGATGGATGGATCATTCAGAAACACTTTGTGAAATTGCTCTGTAACAGGTGCTATACTAAATGAACTTTACTTATTTATTTACCATTATTATTATTTATTAACATTACTATCTTGGAAACCAATCTACTGAAATGAGCTAGTTTATACTAAATCGTTGCTTTAAAAAATATCTGTTGAGCATATAACACAGTTCACACAGAAAGTCAGTTCCAACGTAATTATTTCGTGAGGAATAGAAAGGCCTCTGAGAAACCACTGGATCTTTAGAAAGTCACTGCATAGCATACCAAACATTGTTTTCTGTATCGCTGCACCTTCCTTTCTATCAAAAAAAATAAAATAATAATCCTAGATCAATAAATATTTTTCCCATGTCTCTATTGGACCGAAGAATTTACCACATACCACATACACATATCACGGACCAATTGAGCAAACAAACAAACAAAAAAACTATCAAATGCGCAAAAGGTCACATTAGTTCAGTGAATTAGTTTGACATTACTTGCCAGTTGGCTTTTGGTGTCTGCCCATGTGACTCACTCGTGTGACCCGACATGTAAACAACAGACTCTCTATCTCAGCTGTTTTTTAAATTCCAGCCCATCTTACTTTATTCAGGGAGACATATAATACATACTAGAGAGGTAAACAACCCAGTCATACAGTCGGGTGGAAAAAGAGGTCTTTAAGGCATACATATGAGTATATGCACCCAAAAATGGCCATCTCTATCCTTTAATGAGCAGCTATCTGCAAGTCATTGGCATTCGAGTTTTCAGCAAAAATACTGTGACTGTAGAACGGTCACATTGACGCTACCGCAGAAGTTCAAGAGAAACGTGCCTTCATTTATATTTCACTGAGCTTTTCCCAGCCTAGCAAAATGAGGGAGCACAGAGAGGGGCAGAAAAATCTACATTTAATGGTGGCCAGGAGGAGGATGCGAATAGGTATGGAGTGAGAACACGTGCGTTCATGAAATGTGGCCCGTTACCTAAGGTTTGTGGTTCTTTTCTGTGCCGCTACACAACAGGGGGAGAAACGGCAAAGAAAGAGAGGAGTATGACACAGATAGATGTGCTGGACGCAGATGCAAACCAACAAAAAACATTGGAAATAAAAAGAAAGATAGGCATCACCTTGCACCTGCCATCACATTACTCCACGCGTCCACATTGTCTAACACACACACACACACCTGCTGCCATCACCTGTCACCGCTTTCACTCGAAGTGAATGTCTGTGCCTTCACCGGCGGCGACGTGCCTGCGTGTGTGCTCCGGTGCTCTGAAAACATTCAACATTCAACATTCGATATCTCTCTTACCGCAACAGAAGCGCAGACTACATCTCTCTCGCTCTCTGTCGGGGTTCTCGCCGTCCTTCCTCTGTTGTCAGTCGTTCTTTGCGCAGGGACGCTGTCACCTTCCCGGTCACACACGTTTGTGGATCTCTTAAGATTCCTGAAAATATCGCTTCCCTGGCTCTCCCTCTCCTTGGAGCTGGGGAGAAAATTTGGCACCGACTGAATCTCTCTCTCTCTCTCTCTCTCTCTCTCTCTCTCTCTCTTTCTCCCTCCAGCTAAAGAGGAGATGAGGTGTGTTCTGCAGCAGAGCCTCTGTGCCTCTCATCTCTTTTCACTCTCGCGCCTCACTCTCTCCCTCTTTCCCCTTTTCCTGTGTCACAAGCCGAACCACTTGTGCTAGTCGCAGTGTTGTTTTGGCTGCATGAGAAGTTAGGCTTCGGCTCCTGATGGAGTTCACTGCCATCCTCCTGATTATGAGGCCAGGGTACCCTCAATATTTAGCACCAGAGACAGAAGTGAAAAGATGTTTCACTGATTCCACATTATCACCGTTACTTATGCTTCATCAAACAGACTTGTTGGTTTTCTCTTCTCTAGATTTCTAGTGTGGGATGTCTCCACGTGATTACGAAACGCACCTGCGAACTCCTCACATTTCTTTGAGCATAAATTCTGCAGTGGTAGCTCAACTTCAGACTTTAATATGCTTTCAATGGGCCTTAGTTTTGTGGTCCTTTGCCATGTCGAAAAGTGCGCAGGTGCATGTGAAGAAGGAGAGTGAATTGATTTGGGGTTTCAGCTGTTTGATGCATCTTTCTCGGACGGAAGGGGGTGGCACCCGGTGGGAATTTATGTGTGCAAGAAATATTAGTTATTTCAGATTAGGTGCAGACAGGGAGAGTCTCAGGCGTACTGCAGCAAGTAAAGATCACCGTAGCTCTGTGAGGAATAACTCGCGTCGTTAATTTGGCAATGCACTGGAAATTGAGGAGGAAATAGAGTGGAAGTGCACTGCAATGGAGGTCATTGCTCCAGGCTGCAGCCGGAACATGATAAAAAGTCATCTCCTGTGCAATTTAAGTCTGTGCAATAGCACAAACACTTGCAGAAGTGAATAACATGTAAGTGTTCATCTTGTCTTAAGTTCTGATTTGACTGTAAACCTCTTGAGACAATGCGCTCATCAGTTGAGACCAGCCCGACTACAGAAGTTGCTTCTCTGTGCTGTGAAGTATAACATGCAGTGTATAAGTGCTCTTTTTTTTCACGTTGGAGTTCAATTTGAGAGCATTGCATCCTTTGACAATCCCTGGCTCCTTTGATAGTTTCAATCTGACACGGTTTCATTCGGAATCCACCTGGTTCGCATTTGGGATCACTGACCTTTCACCCATGGGAAGAGAGCCTTTATGGCTTTCCTCTTTATCCTTCTCAGTTTTTCATTTTTGTCGCACTTCGTGTGTGTGTGTGTGTGTACGTGTGTCTGAGTGTGTGTGTGTGTGTGTGTGTGTGTGTGTGTGTGTGTGTGTGACAGTCAGACTTAGGCACTTTCCCCTTCATTTGTCTGACTCATTCAGTAGCTAACCCACAAAGGCTCACACACCCACATGCCCTGCTGACTGAAAGGCAGCAAGGATAAGTGGTAGCTTGCTGAAAGGAAGGGAGCGAGAGGAGGTCGCCATAGCAACACTGGCTGGGCTGTTGCTGTTATTGGAGAAAGAAAATCAGCTCTGCCTATCCTCCTATCTCTCGCTCCTCGATCTTTAAAGTCCCCCGTCTCACCGCTCTTTTTCCCTGGGTTCATGTCGTCGTCGAGGAGCTGACGTCAGCTGCCTTCGGTCATCTTCAGAGGATGTGAAAATTCAAATCATGTCTGGTGCTAAATTCCACTTTCGCCGGTTCTCTGATTTGGCAATCTCGCGTGTTTCCATGTTTAAATGTGCTTTTCTCTTCTTTTTTTTCGAAAGCACCTTTTGGTTACGTAGACTAAATAAAAAAAACGAGTAATATCATCCTTACAGCAATGGTTAACACACACGCAATGATTGTTCGTGCACTTTGTGCTAATTGCTTAATAAGTTTCCTGCTGGCACCCAGTCAAGTTCCTCAGAGTTACACTCTGCGGTATTATTAATAAATGGAATTGGATTCCAGTAAGCAGACAAGGCCCCCTTTCAGGTTCAGAAATGTGACTCATTTAACAAAAAAAAGCTTTAATGCACACGCGCGCTCGCACACACACAAACGCATGCAAGCACACACACTCACACACACCCATACACACTAATAACAACAACAATAATAATAATAATAATAATAATAGCAATTGTCTATGATATCCTTCGACAGTTTGCTTTGTGTGGGACTGTTGATGCAAAGTGCACAGCTCCCCTTCTCCTCACTGACACAGCATTTGAATTCTGTTCACAGGGGGACGCTTCCCCGCTTGAATCTGGGCGCACTCGAGGAGTCAAGGACAAGCATGACGGCGAAGCGCGTAAGTGAATATGTGTGCACATGGCAGGGAGAAAATGATTGTGAGTGTGTTGCCACGGTGACATGCCCAGCAGTATCTAATGGCAACGGGGTTGTTGGGGAGCCTGCGTCTTGCGGGAGGGGTGGCGGAGGAGGGAGCAGAGAGAGATTGAGGGAAATGAACGCCGAGCGCATTTTTTTTTTTTGCGCTGTATTTCACATTTTGTTCCTTTTTTTCCGCCGAGATGTGCAGAGTGACGTCATACTGTAAGTGCAGGTGTGTAGCCTTTTGTCCGTCTATCGGAGTCAATCGCATATTAAAGAAGATGCATCCCCTACTTGTTAGAGGAGGTTTACGCAATCCAGAAAAGGCACACGTACTGCACATTGACTGCTCACGGCGTCGCTTAATCACTCCAGCTCCCCTGCTGGGAAAGGCCTGGAAATGGGAATGAGTGCATTGCAATTATAGAGTTTCGGAATCCTTATTTTGCACGCAACGGCCGGGGCGGATGCGTATCATTCAGCTTCATTCTGTCACACCAACAGGACAGACAACGCAAGGGGCTTATTTATTAATCACGATTAGTCATAGTTTCCTTGGGTCACATTTGTACAAGCTGCGTGTGCGTGTGTGTGCCTGTGTGTCTCTGAAGGCAACAGGTTTGTGTTTATGTGCCGCTTCTCCTGACACGGTTGCCATGGTGAAAGAGACGGTGTTCAGGTTGAGTTGAGACATATTCCCTATTCAGCCATTAGACATCATCACTGCAGAGGTGGCTAAACGGATCCAGGAATACTCTTTTTTTTTTCTCCTTTTATTGTGCATTTACTAAATATGGACGTTTCCCAGCCTATTGACTCTCTCTGGTGGTGAGATGTGTTAGTGCGTTATACAATCTTTTTCACAGTAAACGTGACATCTCAGTCATGGCTCTGTCATTGGTCGGTCCAGCACTTTAGTCCATACTGAAATATCACCACAGCCACTGAATGGATTAACGTGGAATTTGAAATATATCCAATATGCTGTAAAGTATAATCCAAATGACTTGAGATAGCTCGTAACTTTTAGTTCTACCAACAGGTTAAAACATTTACTCTCAGTTCCACCACCATGTTTTTAACAGGGTACCTGGGTTGGATATGACAATGTGAAGAGCTTCCGGACAAAAGTATGACATTGAACTATTTTATTTCTTATTTCGGCTTTTATCATTCGTGTCACCAACTTTTATGTCTGTAGTTTGTGGTTAATGATCTCATCCACGCTACAGATCCAGTGGTTGAAGCATAATGGTTTTGGTGGAGCCATGGTCTGGACTCTGGACCTGGATGACTTCAGTGGAACTTTCTGCGGCCAGCCTCAAGAAGGGATTGGGAACTGGAACCAGTATTGATGATTCATATATCCTCCAATAATAAACATTAAGAATGTTTTTTTTTTTTTTACATTTTTTTAACCTTTATCGTTTCCCCCCCTCAGCTTGCACTTCTCGTGACCCCCTGCCTCCGAATCGCACCAATCCAGCCTGAGCCCCAGCCTGGTGCTGGCGGCAGCAGCAGCATAGGATCTGGCTTCTGTGCCGGAAAGAGCAATGGACTCTACCCAGACCCAACCAACAAGAACTCCTTCTATGAGTGCAATCAGGGAAACACCTATACCGAGCACTGTGCTGTTGGCCTGATGTTCTACGACAACTGTAAGTGCTGCAACTGGGCTTAAATGATCCATGGTTAAACTGTTGTTCTTCAAGTTGAAATCTGGGTCAGCAATCATTTACTATATAACCCTCCAAGCAAGGCTCATTCAAGAAAATCCCAGGAACACCTGACTTTTTTAACCCTGATTAATCGCATTATTTCCTTAAATGTTATGCGCAAATTTCAATAATGAATTCAAAATGAAAGTATGACTTTTTTTTTTTTTTTTAAGTAGTATGAACAAAAGTGCAGTAACACTTGTAAATCTTAACTTAAACACGAATTAATTAAATCTAATTAAATACAAAAGGTACCATACACATTTTTCTTTTATCAGGGAGCAACATAAATAGTCTACGTTCAGTAGCAATTGTCCTTGTTAGAGCAGAGGTTCTTAACTGGTGGGTCGTTTGGAGTGGCTTGCGGGAGAATGAATAAATGTTGTTGTGAACTGGGCGTTCACAATATTTACATTTGCTTATAGTTCAGTGACATTACTGTTTGCTGGCGCCCCCTTTCTTCTGAGTAGCGTTCTCCTCTGTGGATTTCCAGGTAAGGATGCCAGTCTTCAGAGGGAAAGCACAATGACTTCCATCGCTGTGGAAATTATGTTCCAATTAGAAGGGATCCTGAATGCAGTATGTGTACACATTTGATGAAGCATCAGTGCAGGACAATCTCATCCTACTCTAAATGTTATAAGACAACAAACACACCGTCCAGAGGCTTCCCGAGGCTTTTGTCAGGTTATACCCGATAAGGACAGGGATCCAGATAAGGATGAATGCAACCATGCACCAACCAAGGGCCAAGCCCCATTCTGGGTATGGGATATCTCCATAGGTGGGTGGGACATAGCTAGTCAGAGACCAGATCAAGATCACCTAGACAACAGAATAGATGATGAACATACTGTGCAAGCCAATCCCTTTTGTTTCAAATTACAAAACAATCTGTAGCATACTGTCCAACACACGGCCTCTGGGTGATTGAAAATAAAATCTATGAACTGAATATAAACAAGAATACATGTAAAATTACCACAATGATGCAGGGGCTGATGACAAACCAACATGCTCTCCACACTAGCCAGAAACCGCGGCTCTTCCTCCCGATCATCATCTCAATGTCTTTAGTTAAGGGGTTCCATCCTGTAACGCATGAAAAGATGACTAATTTAGTGATTTTTCGGCTTACATTACACATGCACTCAGTCGGCTCAGTGTTTTATCAATGGCATTTTTCTCCCTGTAGTGACAGTTGAAATAAATACATTTAAATTATTGTTATGGTTCCCAGCCTAGAGAAAAGGGCATGCTATCGATTATGTGATATATGTTAAAGGTTAGCCAAATGCTGTACAACATAAATTGTGTAAAAACTATGTAAGGTATATACAGTATATATACCACACCAAATTTAAGCTACAACATATTTACCAAACACATATACAATACATTCCTGTATATACACATGTTTACTGTAAAACAACTTTAAAACTTTAAATGACATATAAATGGAGTCATTTATATTTACCATATATGTAGCAGAAGCCAATGAGCTCCAGCAGAGCCAAAATTAGCAGCACCCAGCTGGCAGCAAACTGGTCGATTAGGGTTATCCAGTATATTCCTGCCTATAAAGCGCGCACGCACCCACACATACAGACACAAACACACGCAGGGTGGATAATATGATCATAAACTGAATATAATCATGCACTAGTAATATAGCTACTGTACCCTTGTCACACATGGAAGGGCCAAGAGGTAGAGAATGACACATGCCCCTATTGTCAAATAAGCATGCTTGTTTCGGAAAATCCCAGGGAAGGAATCATTCATGCCGGTGGTGATCACCTCTGACGAAATAAAAGAAACAAGATGAGAGTTGATGAGTTGACTGCTGCTGTAAAACATATCCTATAGGTTAGGCTGAGAGTAGATTTAAGGCCAGAGACACTAGCGAACGGACTGTCTCACCTATCATTGTAAACTGAGTGTCCAGGCCAATGACCATCAGCATTAGAAAGAACAGGATGGACCACAGAGGGGAAATGGGAAGTTTAGCCAGAACGTCTGGATATACAATGAACGCCAGTCCAAACCCTGCACAAAGATAAAGCAAATGTCAGAGAACATACAGCAGACAATCCTTAAATTATAATAAGTGCTATTATGAGTATCTGACCTTCCTTTACCACTTGATCAATAGGCTTTTCATAGACGTAAGACATGTGTCCTAGCATTGAAAAGATGGCAAAGCCTGTAATCACACTGGTTCCTATGAGGAGTTGAACACAGTCATATGAATTAATAGATTGACCGATGGCATGATCTCGTTCGCATAAATTGTACATTTACTTGACATACTATCTGGGGCTATTACTTCGTTTCCTTACCATGGTTAATGACAGTTATTATAACTGAATCTAAGAACATGTTGTTATGGAAGTTGTTATAGGAGGAAAGAGTCGTAATTCCACCCGAGGCAATGGACAAGGAAAACAAAGTCTGAGTTACTGCATCCCTCCAGACCTGAAACACAGCATATTTTAAATGAGGGATTCAGGACATATTTATGCCCGCAGTTATAATGTTGTGCATTGTCATGCTTTCATACCTGTGATTCGCCAAGTTTAGTGAGATTGGATTGAGAACCAATGTAGAACGCTATCCCATCCGTGGCTCCCTCTAGTGTCACTCCTCTGACCACCAAGATCAAAATCACCACATACGGTAGTACAGAGGTGACGTACACCACCTGCCGAGGGAAAGCTCTGAGTCACATAATGAACATGGGAGCTGACCACAGACAAACACAGTTTAACTCCAATAACATACAGTATATGCTTCTGCAAAGCACTTCATATTACACTTCACAGACCTCGGTGTGTATTGCAACTGAAACTGTGACACTTAATTTAGATGGGGACATGATGATGATGAAGTGTGTGATGATTTACTTTTCCCGATGACTTGATGCCTTTGATGAGCACTGTGGCAACAAGTATGGAGCTCAGTAGCAGACACAGGGCCAGATGCCAGACAACTGGTCCTGTTTCGTCCAGACCACTGGATCTCTGCAGAGCCACACGACTGAGGAAGAGAGAAACGTCACTGTACTGAGATCACAGCATGCCGTGTGTACACGTTGTCGAGTGTGTATGTGGGATTCTTACTCAAAGTACTGTTCACTCGGACTCTGCACCGAGTGTGTGAACACGTCTGATGAGGCACATGTGATGTTTTCCTGAGTCCAGTTGGCCACCAAAACACCACTTACATTACAAGACACTACAATGGGAGAGAGAGAGAACCACAGAATGGAGTTCTTCAAACATCAGCGATGGGTGTTATGCAACTCTATACTCTATTTTATACAATCTTGTGAATATTTAATAAATGACAATTTTGGTCAGTTTAGTTAAACTGTTTCAGTTGCTGTTCTTGACCCCTGTTCCACTTTCAGTTAAACTTGAAAGTGGAGCAGGGGTCAAGAACAACAAATCAATATTCCCTCAAACAAGAGATTCAATGGCCAACAATACAATAAGAGACCAAAAACGTACCTATGGGCTTGATGCTGCAGTTACTGTCGGCCCAACTGAGGCAGCTTGCCCACGGCAAAGGAGACTGGAAGGAGGCAAACAAGTAGTACAAGCTGTAGGCGACGATGACATTGTAGTAAATTGCCACCAGTGTGTTTGCTACAGCAATGGAGAAGCCAACACCTAAAGAAGAAACAATTAAATGTAAGGCATTGTATCATGTTTCTTTTAAATCTGCAGTTTCACCCCACTGATCACAGTCAGTTTCTCTCTCCGAGTTTTATGTTGAAAGAAAGGAGACCCTGAAACAATCTCAATCTATATTCAATATATATATATATATTTTTTTAAATATGACTGTGCATATCCTCCAAACCTTAGTTTAATAACATGTCTGGGAAGATTTCAACTTGTTAAAGTCACGGTATGAGTTGTGCAGAGCTGTACATAGGCCACAGACCTCTGTTTTTTTAAACATTTATCAAAAAAAGAAACTCGAGTTAGTCATCTTGCCCATGTACAGCTATGTACCTCCACCACTTATTACTTATTATTTAGCATCCCTCACAATCTTGACGTAGCAAATAGGACATGGTAGGCTCCCTTTCTGAATGTTTGGTTTCACTTATCATTAACCCGTCCCTCTCGGGGGAGTGGAGGGGGGATTGTCCCCGCGCGCTCCCCTGAGGCAGAAAGCCCGCTCCCGTCGTTTCCTGGCCGCCCCACTTCCGCACCGCCACAGGTAAGGCTTGCTAGCGGCATTTTCTGTGTCCCGTCGTCTACGGATTGTATTGGTGGCTCCATCCATTCCCTAACACCATACTGTTTATTAAACTGTGCGTAGACAGTGAGCGCTTTTAAGTAGTCGCTGATAACAGCCACGCCGGCATCACGAGACCCTTCCTCCGCGACCTCTGTCGCGTACGTGTGTACGCGAGTGTGCCGGTCTCTTTGTGTCGCTTCTCCCTTTTTTAACTGGAGGTTAGTTTAGGGAGCGCGAGCCTAGTTTCGGCAGCGCCACTGCTGCTGCTGCTTTGCCATGAGCTCGCATTGGCCTTCATGTGCGCCCCTATCTTTGCATCACGTTTGTGTTCAGATTTACCTTTTTGCCTATGCTGTTTGGATTGTGTGTGCGTTTTTATTAAATCGTTTTTGTGTTGTTGGTTCTCTTCCTGTTTTTATATTGGAGTCCTTTATTTTATTTGTTTGAATGGCGGTGATTGGGCGGTGGGGGGTTGGCAGCATTAGCCCCTCCAGTTTGTCAGTCATCTAGTTCGGAGTCATGCATGTCGTTGATTTTGTTCTTTTGAATTAAGATGCAGCTGCCTGAACATAAGGGGCCGGGTTAATGTTGGGGTTTGTAGTCTTTTTAGTTAGCTCATTTTGTTGATTTGCAGCGAATATATTTAATAGATATTTACTGCAGTTTTTCTTGTGTGGCTACTTGATGAAGTCGTACATCTTTTTCACGTTGATTATTGTTTAATATGAAATTGCTATTGTTTGAATTTAAGTTTATTGAATATATTTTTGATGTTATCTTTAGATCTATGTTTTCCTTTATTTAAGTGAGCATAATTAATTGTTAATTTCCCTTGTTTGTCCCCACATGAGGCCTAAGTGGTGGAGGATGGGCCCTCAGTCAGAGTTTGCCTCTCTGGGGCCTCTATCCCCCCTTCTTAGCTTGTCTCTGCCCTGAATCACCATATTTCCCTTTAATCTACTTGTATGTTTCAATACGAGTTTAGTGGCTCTTTCAATGCAGTATTTGTCTGTGATTAATAAAGTTGTTTGTTGGATGCAACCATGTCTCATGCCTATTTGTATGACAAAATGCCTTTTTGAGTCACTGCTGATGGTATTGTTTCAGGGTGGTGTTTTTGGCAGGATAGACTTTCTTCAAGAAGTGATCTGCCATCCATCTACTTTATTGTTAGTTGTTTTTGAGTAAATGCTATTACCAATCACAGCTTTTTCTACTAGACAATAAAAAAGGGGAGACTCTACCAGAGCTCTCTCTGGCCTTGATTAGTGTTACGGAGACTTTAGAACGGCCTGTGCTTAGTGATATGTTAAATCCCCAAGTTGTATTATTAGATTAGACCAGTTTGTTGAACATGTTTTGACTATATCTCGGAAGGTAAGCAATCAAGTGGGATGCGAGTTAATTTGACTAGTGTAAAATGGTGGTTTCAGGCTTACCCTGTAGTATCGGCACAGCTTTCCACACGCCGAGTACTCCTTGGCTGCAGAATTGACTAATGGCACTTTCCAGGAAGAAAAGGGGGATCCCACAAAAGAACAGCATCAGGAAATATGGAATGAGAAAGGCACCTGTTTATAGAAATAACATTGTTAGGTTTAACAACAGCATTTGCTAGATGGATTTTCTAAAGCCAAATTCCAAATATTTACCTCCTCCATTTCTGTAGGCTACATACGGAAATCTCCATATATTTCCAAGACCAATAGCATAGCCGATCATAGAAAATATGTATTCGCTCTTTGTGCTCCAGTTTCCACGCTCTTGATTCTCATCGCCATTATTCACATTGGAGTCCTGCTCAAAACAGAATTGTACACGCTTTAAGATGCTGGACCCCGTGTTACCCTTAGTGCAGAGTGGCACAAAGCATGGAGCAAGTGCAATTTCTACATCAAAACAGTTGTTACTTTCCCAAAAATGGACATGGAAAACATGCACTTAAGCTATGAAGAAGAAAAATATACTTTATTGTCCCCATGTGGTGAATGCTGCACACATAATGCCTTTATGCTTAAAAAAAAAACACCAACTGTGTTAACCAAAACAGTAGATTATTGTATTCTATTCTAATTCAACTGCTGGGACATTAGTAAATGTCTACTGTGATAGTATAACAGGATAAACAAAAACCAACAAAATAACAAAACACATGGTTAATTAGCTACATGGTAATGTTTATTCTTAACGCCCAAATGTTTAATGAAATGGTTAGGATAAACTATTTCTGACCAGTTATCATTCCTTATTTTGTCATATTTATATTTGTTAAATAAAGCCAAACATTTTTCAAATACAGTATTGCCATTTCACAGTTGTTTAGATTGTCAACTAGAACTTTGTAACACTGACAAATTAACCACAAATATGAAACAAAACAAATGATGCAATGCAACTGCAATCTGCAGTTACATTTGCAAGAGATTCATTTCAAAAGTCCTACCTGATCACAGGGCAAAGCAGGTTCCTCAGAAAAGTTCTCTTTCATCATGTCTGATGTTCCCCAAAGAATACAAATTCCTTGAATGTTGGCTGAACGTCCTTCAAACCTGTTTGCTTTAGGTGACTCTATTGGTGAACCTTACTCATTTCGGTTGTCCTTTAATGCATGCTATTCCTGCTGATACAAAACAGACATTTTTTTGTATTTCCAACACTTTATTGACAGAAGGAACTGTTTGTTCTAAAGGCCCGGAATGACCTGTTCGCACATCAATCTGCCTTCAAGCCTTCTCTTATTCACAATGTATACATGGTGTTCTGGTGAAACTTTGAAAGGCTCTACTTCAACATGAACAAACGGCTAAAATGTAAAAAGCAGTAGAAATATTACCACTGTGCTATATTTGCTTGACCAATTACATTATATACTACTACACAGATTAACATGTCTTCTGTGAAGCACCCACAAGCACACTCCTATGATCTGATTACACCATGCATTATAGGAAGGCATTCATAACTTGCCTTTTAAAAAACATCTTTAATGCACTTTATAGTTTCAAGTTAATAGTAGATAGTGTTAGAACACACACATTCACACTTATAAACACACACACACTTGGGCTCCTGGGCTGTTCAAACAGTCTTTCTGTCTGTGCATGCAGTTGTGTTAACAGACCAGAGTTTTTGTACTGCACGTATGCAAATATAAACTTGTTGAATTGTACTGGTAAACATAAGAGCCTATGTCTCTCGCACGCATCCCAAAAGCTTGGATGGTTTCAAAGTTAGAATGGAGAGATTACAGTAGATCATACAAACCGACAATAAACAATAATGTCAAGGGCTCATTTCTTTATCTTTAGTAAAACAAATGCCCCCTGTAGAAGGTACTTGGTTAACGAAAAAGTTGTTGGAAGTTGTTACAGGAAGCAAGAAACTCCACCCCGGGCAATGGACAGGGAAACAAACAAGTCTGTGTTGCTGCATCCTTCCAGTCCTGAAACACAACATATTTTAAATGAGGGATTCGGGACATATGGTCAATGGAACTTCCCAGGAAGAAAAGAGGAATTCCACACAAACCCAACGTCAGGAAATATGGAATAAGGAAGGCAGCTGCTCAGAGGGTAAAAGTTCTGGAAACACAAGTAACCGTTCTTATAGGCTAAGGAAATTTCCAGATATCGTCAAGGCCAATAAGAAATCCTATCACAGAGAGATGGTATTCTTTCTCGCCGTCCAGTTTCCACGCTCAGGATTCTCATTACTATCATCCATGTGAAACTGCTATAATAATAATAATAATAATAATAATAATAATAATAATAATAATAATAATAATAATAATACTAATAATAACAACAATACATTTTATTTATGAGCGCTTTACAGGGTAAACTAAGACGCCCTACATAAAATCAAGGTAGTAAAAACACAATAAAAAAAACACAACATGTTATTAACTTTTTTGCGTAAGATCATTGAAAATTAGATACATTCTTGTTCAACCGCCTTACCACAAAATGTTATTTATTTGTAAAATTGTGAACAATTTCAAAATAAATATTCAGCCGCATAGATATTCCGCAAAAATCCTACCAGTTCCTATCAGTTTGAATAGCGGAGTCCTGGGTCCTTTCAAATGGAAACATATTATATTTCCATGTATTGTGACTTTCTTTTTCTAATGTATTAAGAAGGAAAATGCGTGGCAAAAAAAAAAAACAGCTTAGATCTTCCAAAATATATTTCTGTCAATGACTCCTGTAAGAGAGACTGGTTTGCTTTCATCTAACAAATCGGCTTATGCTTAAACATGGTTTCATCACAACTTTTTGTGACGGTTGTGAACTGATAAAACCTGTTTGACTTTCATCAAAACAGTTTGTTCGAATGACTGGTAAACAGCTTTGGCAAACATTTTATTGGATCACATCGGCTTCCTACTTCATCAAAATATGTTTTGTTTACCACAAACCACAGAGCAGAAAGAATAGATTTATTGAAGAATGTCAGAGATAAGGAATAGAGGTTGCAATGAATTACAGATTGCACTTGACTAGTGAAACAGAAATCCTCACGATTGATGGGAGAGTGGGAATTGCCAACCCCATGGATCACTGGAAAGAGAAACATTCAAAAGCCATGGAATGTAATGTCTGATATAAATGAACATGAAAGCATTCAGCCGTGGCTATTCACTCTTTGCAGCATGAATATTCTATGGATAAGTGGCGTATATGATGAAGGACGATGACTGCTAGGTTGAACCTGCGTTATTCTGCCTCAAGCAAATATTTACACATATGTCTATATTCTCCTCAACACTGCCTTTTTTTCTGTAAGTGCCATTTGAGCCACTGGTTTTTTAAATTGCTCTCAGGATCAAAAAGGCTACATCTATCTATTAGATATTTGTCTACTATTTACCAGCTGGAGGTCAAAAAACACTTAGAGCAGCTTAAGTGTTTAGTAGAAAGTGTTCCCCGAACCCACTGGCCCACCAAAGGGAAGAAGGAGACAGATTACATCCAAAAAGGCACATCAGAGCCATGAGCTAGAAATTACATTCACGTTCACTTCTGGCCTGGTTTCGTCTGAATAGCGCTCTCCTCGGTGCACATCCAGGTAGGGACGCCACTCTTCGGATGGACAACACAGTGACTTCACACGCTGCGGAAAGTAATAGCATTATGATTATGACTGATCTTTCTCTGGCATCTATGGAAGTGGTTTTTGCAGGTGCCATGACACCCACCTTCCAGGGGCTCCCCTTTGTTTTCATCAGCTTGTACGCAGCAGTGACAGGGATCCAGAGTAGGATGAATACAACCATGCACCAGCCCAGTGCCAAGCCCCAGACCGGATACAGGACTCCTCCGTAAGAAGGTGGCGTGAATGTCATCAGGGACCAGACTAGGATGACCTGGACAGCAGGGTAAGCCAGTTTCATTTAGCAAACATTAAACTGTACGAACATGATGCCGCGCCACATTCGGCCACATGTCCCCACATTCCTCGTGGGTAGTGCATTTGAAATAATACTCATGTGATGGCACCTGCAACATTTGCATACAAGTTAAAATGCAAAATAGGTCATTAATACCAACTTCTGCTCTCTCTTTTTTTTTGTGCAGTTACACTCACCACAATGACGCATGGACTGATGAAAAACCAACATGCTCTCCACCACAGCCAGAAAGCGAAACTCTTTTTTCCAAGCATCATCTCAATGTCTAGGATGAAACGGTTCCCTCCTGTAGAGCATGAGAACACCGTTGAAGACTGGGGCTGTCTTTTTCCCCGATATTCACATTCACACACCAATAATCATATTTACCATAAATGTAGCAGACACCTATGGTCTCCAGGAGGGCCAAAATGAGAAGCACCCAGCTCGAAACAAACTGGTCGATTAGCGTCACCCAGTATATCCCTGCCTACCTCAAACACATACAACACACAAATAGACCAAGCACGTCAATCAAACCTATGTCAGACAACAGCGGCGCAACAATAAACGTAAGCGGGCGTACCTGTGTGACACACGGTAGGCCGAGGAGATAGACAGCGGCGCATATGGCAGCAGTCAGTAGGGCATGTTTGTTTTTGAAGACTTTTGGGCCGGCGTCTAACAGGCAGGTGGTGATGACCTCTAATGACAAAAAGAGATAAGAGGATTCATGTCATGAATCCCCCCCCCCCAAAAAAAAAAAAAAAAAATAAATAGGGTGGGTGTATATATATAT